>JAQJVL010002436.1:0-98552 GCA_035578905.1 Stictocephala bisonia
TTAAAATAAATATTTCTTTATTTCAATATGAATGTCACACTTAGTTTTACTGTAATAGTATCAACACAGTATTCTTTATTATTCGAAAGAGATGCAAGCAAATATAAAAACAGAGAACCCGATAAACGTTGGCAATATGGAATAACGTAAACAATTATCCAAGCAGAATGTTGTTTGTGTGTGGGACCTGAGAAAGGAGAGGGCGGGGTGGCTGTCTGGAGAATGAGTGGGTTAAGAGGAGGGAAGTGAGACAGAGACGGACGAGCATGCGAGAGAGAGAGAGAGGAAATAGGGCTATGCGCAGTGCAGCGTGGGGCCTCAAAACAGTTTTAGGGCCTCGCACAACTCTCCCATATGGATGGAGTATCTCTTTATATAGTAAAATCAATGGTTATAACTTAAAAATATCACGAGAAAATTAATTTATTATTGCACTGTTTTTTATAAAAGCACGTTTACTAAAATATTAGTCAAGGATGTTAGAAGGTAAGTACGTAATGAAGAGAGAACGCAGCGTACATGCAACTTGAATACTAATAGATAACCAGACAAGGACTTACTTGGAAAAGGCAGCGCACATGCAGTTTGAATAATAATGAGAACGCAACACACTAGCTACTTGTGTACCGAACGAAGCCAATACGTAAACGGTAATATCAATGAGAACCCTGAAAGTCAAAGGTCAGAGGTCAGGGGCGTGAGGTCAAAGGTCAGGGGCGTGAGGTGAGGTCAAAGGTCAATGACGTTTAGCTGGGGACAATGACCTTCGAGTGGGGTCAATAACCTTTGGTGGGGTCAATGACATTGACCTTGACGCGACATGGTATGCATACTAATTAGGCCATTACCATATATGGTAGGTGGAGGTTGTAGTATGCATAGTAATGAGGTGGCGACACGTATTTTGCATATTAATGAGGTAACGGTACTAGCGAGACAATATATTTCTCTTCTACTGATTTCTAGGTACATTAAATCTGGTAATATGCATACCGGCGATGCTTGGGGAGGTTACAGAAACTTTGATCCGTCTCTCGCCCCAGGGGTAGCGGCTCTGCCGTGGCCCGACTTCAGGCGGCTGACCCATGCCGTGCGGGGTGCGTTACGACCCCCAAATTGGGTAGGCAGCGTGGACAGGGTGTCGGTCTTCAGACTAGTATCCCGAAAGACACGTCTGGCGAATGGTCCCACCTGTTAACCGTAATACAGGCACTATGGGGGGCGGAGGGCCCTGTGACTTCCATCAACTGGTTGTCGTACCCTCCGCCATTGAGGCACTGGACTCGTAGTGGTAGTGGGGTGCTGTCATGGCACTAAGTCTGCTCTCCGTCTTCGGGCGGTGTGACAGATGGGCCCAGCCCTTCCGGGACGCTCAGGGTGAATGCGATAACACTTAGCCAGGTCTAATATAGCTGGCGCCGGTGGACGGCGGTGGCCTCTGCTTAACGCTCAGTAAGCCATACCGAACAAACCTCCTGATCCCTTCGGGGTGAAGGGGGGGGGTAGGCGTAAGCCTCCCTCAGAATAGGCATTCCTTACCTCTAGAGGGTCGCCCAGCAGCGCGTCAGCGCGGAATACTATGGTAATATTCATACATCACCGCTCACTTACCGGATGTGCAACAATTTGTGTGTATGATGCATTACATTCACTTGCACTACGCTATCGTGGGAGGAATTGAGTGGCATATTCTCGTCTAAAAATAAGATTTTTTTCGTTCTGTACCATCTGTATTTACATCCATCATATTTAACCGGATAACCAGAATGTACTGTATATGCAACTTTTTTTAGTTCTTCTCTGCTCTAATATTTCCTTTGACATTTTAAATTTACTAGTTATTATGACATGGATGTTCGTAAAGACAATTTACTAAAATATTGTGACGTAGATCGTAATGTAAAGAGGAGCTCTTAAGTAAACCATTAATAGATAAAACATCTTCAACATTGTTCAGATTTATACTACTCCTTTTGAATAATATTTATTGTCTGACAATTAACTTGTTATAACCCTACTATTGTCTGGTTTAGTTTACCCTGAAAACTGTAACAGGTACAGGTGTGTATTCTCAACATATTCACAGAGATAGCTCTTGATTAAAAACCATTTATGCTACGTACTGGTATGTTCCCAAACAAATATCATGATTAATTATGTTGTCATACATTAATATAACCAATCTAAGACCTATCAAAATTGTTTTTATTCATAATTTTTTTACTGTAATTGGTGAATGAGTAAGCCATTTATATTTGTTACAATCATTAATACAGTATTATTTATTGTTTATTACGTGATAAGTAAAAATTAACTATGATTGAACTACTGAACGACAATTGTTGATCGGGAGGGTAGGTGGGTGTGTTTGAGAATGGGTAGGTGGGTGTGTCGAGAATGGGTAGGTGGTGTGTCAATACCACTGTCACTGTACAGACGTGTACACTGTGATGTACATCAATGATATAGTGTCTAATTTGACAGACATAAATTTCACTGTGTTTTTGTGCTGAGAAAATTGAGTTGGTACAAAATGCTTTTTATGCTGTGAAATAAAAATTGAATAGTTTTAAAGTTGAGCACAAAGACAAACTTCAAATCACTGGTGTCCAACATCAATAAGCTACGTAGCCAGTGTGTTTTACAACCTGTTTTGAAAACAATAACATGACTAGATGTTCGTGCTTGCCAAATTATTTTACTTCGTGAACGTTTGGCCACTCTCGGTCTAAGCTTGCTCTTTTATCTAGCGAAGCCAAGTAGCCAAATACAGATTTATTGGTTCCTACATCCATACAGATAATGGTATGACAGTTGCGCTTGCGCCCCGCGGTTAGAAAAATTCATAATTCCTCCTTACAGTGGCTAAAATATAACTATTAATTCTATAAACATTGTATACACTCTTATTACACTCGTATCTGAATATTTTTGTGTTTCTTGACGTCCTAAAAGGTATTCAGGCAACAAGTTATGTTACTATGAATACCAAAACTGCAGAAAATCACATAGCACTAAGTATATAAAACGAAAAAAATATCTTAAGGACATTCAATTAGTTTTTGAACAACCAAATTGATACAATGTAGTATTTAAAACAAATTTCTTATATGTACTACAAAGAGTAAACTGTTACGTAACGGTTCAGCATTTTATATTTTTGTGTACCAATTATATGTTTATGTTTCAAAATAATTTCAAAATAAGCCTATTTATTTACAATAATTTCCTGATTATTCCTTATAGTGCTAAACAAAATATTTCTACTACGTATTAAAGTTTTATCTTAATAGAAGCCAGTATTTCTTAAGCAATCACTTACTATTTTGTGTTAAGAATTTTAATTCGTGGTGGTTTTCATATTTTGTGATGTAGTATAATCTAAAACTAATTCAATAATTTATTGAATTTATAAACAAAAGCTATCAACGCAATTAAACTGTAAATATACATACATCTAGGCTGTTATTGCCTGGGAATTGGGATATCAACAAGATATGATGTTTGTTTAGCATACTTAAATAAATTTAGTTATTTTAGTTTAATTTAGTCTTAAATTTGTAGTTTACAAAGATGTGACCAACACCAAGATTTTAAAAATATTTATTAAATGATAATGAATGTCTAAAAACAGATAGCTTATCCATCAAAACAGACATAAAATAAGTGAAAACGTTTAAGGGGGTCAACTATATAGTTGAGATCTTCTCTGCGGTCATGGCGATATGGGGTTAGTTATTGTTTTAATAACGATACAGATGTTAAAGAAAATTTGTATAATATTTTGAAGTAATTCATGCCAATACTCGGTAATACCGATGTGCCGGTGTTACTTCCCAATTAATTTACGGGAATACTGTTGTGGTTATACATTTAAAAAGAAACACAAAACGATCAGTCGGCGAGATGATCGTCTCCAATCGGCGCTCCGGGGAGGGGGTGCGCGAAAGTCCGCTGTCCCTCGGAAAGGGGCTCGGACACCTTTACCTTCCTCTTCACCACCACTCTCCTCAAGACAGGGGGCATGTCAGTTCTCTTCGGGCATAGCCCAGGATTGGACCAGGATTTATCAAGTCTATGGTTGGACAGGATAGCTTACAATCCATGTTTAGTATGTGTTATTTTATATGTTCATGTCTATATTAAAGAATTCTTCTTTTGTATAACATGGATATGCTGTTAAATATGCAAATAGAGATTTTTAAAATTTGGTTTTGTTTTGTTTAGTATTTTTATGTTGTTTGGAAGATGAATATTAAAAAACTTTATACCTATATATTGTGGTTGATTTAGTGTTTTTTTGTAATCTTTTATATGGTATGTCTAAATTGTTTTTATTTCTTGTGTTATGGCTAGGGATTTCGGATCTTGTTTTGTTATTTACTTGTATGGCGTATAGTATTGTGTCTTGAATGTACATTGAGATGACAGTTAGAATTTTTTCTTCTTTAAAATATTGTCTACAAGGAGTGTTGGTAGAGCAAATTGTTAATTATTCTAATTGCTTTTTTTTGCAATATTAGTATCGGTTCTATGTGTGTGTGCGAAGCACCTCCCCAAGCAATTAATCAAAATTTTATGTCGGTTGCCATTAGGGAGTGATAGGCTATAAGAGCTGGTTTTTCCCTGCTATGGTACTTATACGTTTAATTGTATAAAGAGCTGATGACAATTTTTTAATGAGCTGTTGGGTATGAATGTTCCATGTAAGTGAGTTATCTATTTGTAGTCCTAAAATTGTTTTTTTTATTTACTGTTCCGTTGTTTTTTTCATTGTTATCAGGTTGTTGGATTTGTAATGGAGTAAGTTTTTGGGGTGAAATTAATGTTTTATGTTTTTGTGTAATTGATTTCAAGTTTAATAGATTTAAGTTTTTCCTCTGTTTTTTTCATTGTTTTTTTTTTTCCATCTTACTGTATATTTCTTGTTGATTTTTGCCTGGTATTATCAGGGTGGTATCATCTGCAAACATGATGCATTCAGAATATATTGGTAGTTTTGTCGTAATGAATTTATGTACATTAAAAAAAAAGAGCGGGCCAAGGACTGATCCTTGTGGCACACAGTTTGTCATGAATTTTCTTTGGATCTGTAAGTTTTCCTAATGTTTGAAATGAAATGAAATGAAAAATGTATTTATTTCCTCCTTATAACATATACAAAGAAATATATACAAAAATTACATGAAATTGGTTCCCCACATGGGCGGCTGCCTGTGTGTGGGGAAACGAGTCCAGAACAGTCGGAATGTTGTCGGCCACTACTACTAAATAACATAAAGAACAATATAACTTAAAACTAGTTTGATATAAAAGAATATCATATATATGCATGCGCAATAAGAAGGGACAAATAAGCAATTAATATTTATTGTATCAGGAGCTATTATTAGTAGAGACTTCACACCCACTCATCCTACCATACAAACACACATTCACAGTCACATTTGCACTTACTCACATCACTCCCCTATCACACACACAGACGCACCCTAACAAAAGCACACACTTACACACACACACCCACACAAGCACAAAGCAGACATTCATATAAAACACACACACACACACACACACACACACACACACACACACACAAACACACGCGCACACACACACACACACACACACACACACACACACACACACACACAAACACACGCGCGCGCACTTCATCATTCTGAATGTAGTCTATTGTGCGATACTTACGTGTAGGAAGAACGAAAGTAATTTTTAATTTCCGCTCTACCAATTTCAACAATCCACTGGTTGACAGATTTCTTATAAACATTTATGCTACATGGTATAGGATTCTTAATGTGGCGAGGAGCTTTAGAATAAACGATATTTGCGATATAATGAGAAGATGTCGTCGTTATTGTTTTAACCAATCGAGGCGCATTAATTCCGAGATTTGTGGAAGTACGGGTTAGATATGGGTGTTGAATCTGATTGAATATGTTGTTTTTATTTTTGAAAATATACATCAATAAACTTCTAATATACAGTTGAGATAAATTTAGAACTTTGAACTCATCAAAAAGTAAGTCCGTTGGGAAACATCGATTTTTTTGTAATGCTGATTTAATTATTGTCTTCTGAGTTATTTCGAGAGGTGAAAGAATAGTTTGGAAGCATCCACCCCAAGCTATAATTCCATATTGAAGCTGAGATTGTATATAGGCATAATATACAGTTTTTAGTAAATCCGGTTCAAGTACTCTATTAAGATAGGAAAAGATAAATATGAATTTCCGGAGTTTATTCCTCAGATAGTTTATATGACTCGACCACCTCATGCGGCTATCGAAAACAATGCCCAAATATTTGTTTTCATTAACAAGCTCCACGCATTCACACATCACACAATCATGCTGTCCACCACATGTATGCAGAGCGCAGATTGTAATCTACAGGATCGCAGTCGGCTCTTAAGGAAATAGGTAAACATTTTGTTTTGGAAATATTAACAGTGAGCCGACATTGATCAAACCAACGCTTGACAGTGAGCAGACCGCGCTCCGCCAATCCAAAAGCCTCCCTCCAACTGTCGCCTTCAAACAAAATGGCAGTATCGTCGGCATAGAGAAATATTTGGCCCCCAGCTAAATTTATTTTACCTAGATTATTTACAAAAATTAAGAACAAGAGAGGACCTAACGAACTTCCTTGCAAAAACACCGTACTCTATTTTTTTATTTGAACTAAATTGGTCATAAATTGACACTGTCTGATACCGATCACTGAGATAGCTTCGAAACCAATGTAATGCCGTGCCCCTTACTCCTATGGATTCAAGATTTTCGATCAACAAACCCCTGTCCCACACTATCAAATGCTTTGGCAAGGTCTATGAATACAACTAACGATTTTTTATTTCGCTCAATAGCGTTATGTATATTTTTTGTAACCAAAAACAAGGCGTCATTTAAATTTTGGTCATTCCGGAAGCCGAATTGATTTTGAAACAAAATATTGTGATCGGTTACATATTTTTCTAATTGGCATCTTACACTTCTTTCGATTAGTTTAGACAATACACTGAGTTAAAGTAATTGGTCTGAAACTGACACATTGGTCCTTTGGGCCACCTTTATATATTGGAATCACTTTGCCAAGTTTAAAAATAGTTGGGAAAACACCTTGATTTATACTTAAATTAATTACATGAAGTAATGGGAGTTTTATGAATTCAAAAAAATTTTTAATTAGAGATGCCGGAATGTTATCAGGGCCGGGGGCTGAATTACCCTTCATGCTTGAGACTATATGAAACAGTCCCTCCTCCGTCACCGGTTCCAGCTGGAAGTCGGAGTCCACTCGAAACTCCCGGTCGCTCAACACTGTCTCGGATACAGGAGGAACAGCTCCGGCTAGGTTGGCTCCTACCCCTACGTAATAGTCGTTTAATGTATCAGCGACGTATTTTATGCCTTCAATTTTTGGAATATCACTGTTTTTAAAAAAATGCTCCACAGGAAATTTATCTTTACTTTTGTTTAAACCCATGACTTCAGCCACGTTTTTTCCACATTTTTCGTTTATTGTTTGACGATTCGTTAATTAACCTGCGATAATGTAAAATGTTTTGCGGATTTAATCAAGGTTGTTAAAATGTTCCGGTAATTTCTAAAGCGAATTTTTAGTTCAATATTAAACGGTTGCTTTTTCAATCTCCTGCTCATCGCATCTCTGGTCCGTATCGATCTCACTAATGCTGTAGACATCCAAGGTTTTAGTCGTGATGTTTTTGATGAAACTTTTTTTACTTTCGTTGACATATCAATAATACTTTTGAATAGTTGTACAAGCGTATTACTGGCCGAATTGGCGTCAGTAGCGTTCATTACCGGGGACCAATCCCAACCAGAGATAAGACGACCAGCTGAATCTACATCAAAGAAAGAAGTTTTATTGTTGAAAGGAGACTCGTTTGAGTATTTCTCAGTGCAAGATTGGTATTGAGCGGCTATAAAATAATGATCGGTTAATTGAGACTTAATCACCGCGGATTTGATTAAACTAACGTCGTTTACGGTCTGTAAATACATGATCTATACAGCTGACTGAGACATCTGTAACCCTAGTTGGAATATTTATACAGCTAACAAATCCTGCTCCATAAAGTACATCGAGGTATCTTTGAGCTAGCGGGTCCACAGTTCCAGGCAAAATACAACAATTAATGTCCCCAACCAGCCAGTACGAACTCCTCCTGCACCGATCGTCCAGATAAGACTCAAGGTCATCGATGAACAGGCCAAAGTCGCTCGATGGACTCCGGTAGACAGACAGCAGCGACAGCCGATCACTGCCAAGCATTATATCTGCTTGATACATGTAGCACCATGCAAACTCACTTCCTCAGACCGCACACACAAACATTTACTTACAAACACAATCACGCCATCATTCTGGTTTTTACTAGATTTATTCACAATCACATCATAACCCATCCATACTCGCATTCGCGCAACTTTCATCTAGCCAAGTCTCTGTTAGTACAATATATCAAAATTATAACTATAATTATTTAATATAATAAGTAACTCATCTATATTTTTGTTATAGCTCCTGATATTCACACTTAAAATAGTTATGGAATTCTTTAGGTTTGCATTTTTTTCTACAAAAAATTTAAAATCATCTGCCCCCTCATATACGCATGCATTGACAACTCTGTAATTCGCAATCTCATCTATTACACATCGTCCATACAGTAGATTACTGTCCTACCTGCCCAATTGAATACAACAAGTAATAAGTGTATTTATTGAATTAAACCCATGTCACTAAAAGAAGCAAACAATGTACATAGGCCTAATCACAACAAAGATAAAAAAGATTTTTACGACCTAACTATTTAAAATTAAGTAAACAAAAACAATTCTTCAATAACATAAAATGAAAATATACAGCATGGTACCAAACATGAACTAATCGTGCTTCTTGAATATTTACTCTTCAATTAGTAATGACTACTAATAATATAGGATGGATACAATGAGGCTATGCGATTAAAGTTGCAATAACAATGATAAAAATATATAGTAAATATAAATTATGAGATAAAATTAAAACACACTAAGATAATAATAAAATGCTTTCTATCTCACCTTATAAAACAAATTATTTAATTTATAACCATCCATGAAAATAGAATTGATATGTAACAAATAAGACGTAGGCAGTACGTGTTTTGATATGGAACAGCAAATGATTGATCACAAAGCAAACAATATATTTTAATGTAGCACTATAAAAATAGAAAAAAAGAAAAAAAGACTTACATAGTTATTTATATAATTCCTTGGTAGATGTGTACATGAAATTTATCCTACAATAACGTGAAATTTAGGCTAAACATAAGCAATAAACTTTAAACCCTGCGTACTTACATATTCAGTACACTAGACCCATCATTAGACACACTCCCACATAACTCAGGAGTTATATAAAGGATAAATAAGAAAATTATTGAAAATAGTTATTTAAATTCTTAACATACATAAACATATTTAATATTATTATGAAATAACGATCGGATTAAATGAAAGAAGAAACCTTGTTATAATCGTGATATTGCTCTACAAAAACACATTTATTACATAACAATACCACCACGGGGATTACTTAGATAAACTAGAGAGACGTATGTGTTTTGATCTGATTTGCAAGATGATAATATATAGTTTAATGAAACAACTATAATATATTTAAATATTGGAATATACGCAAAAAAAAACTTCTTATCAATAAAAAGTCAGAATTAAAAAAAAAAAAACATGTTATTACTGCTATGTAGTTTAACCTAACTCCGAAAGATGATTTTTATCCAAATAATAATAACGAGAGAAAGTTAATAATAGTCTAATGGATATTATTTTTGACAAATCCTTCGAAGACAAATCTTTTAAATTAAAAAAAAAAAAAAAAAAAAAAAAAATGTTGCTGTAGTTAATCAAAATAATAAAGAAACGATTACGAAAATTGAGCATTACAAACAATAATTATTAGATTATAACTGTTACGGTAGCTTATAACAACCAGCATAATTAAATTTGGGCCTGTTAAATAAGAAAAACTTAAGACCATTGACAGATTATTATTACACATAGTTATAAGTTTAAAAATAAGAATGAAAAGAAACATATTTAATTACTTATTTAAAATAATGCCTTATAAACAACATACTATTATTATTAAAAAATTATCTTTAAAACAAGAAAAATAGAACATGATTAAGGTACCTATTGTACTATGTCCCAGTGTTTCAAGCGTCGGCCGGGAGTGAGTTGATCCTGGTGTTCAGAGGGTCCTGTGTTCCATCGCCGCCAAGATGAGCGGTGCTGTCCACGTCTCCCCACGCTCCACACTCTTTTCACCCGGGAGTCTGCCGTCTTCCTGACCAATATCTTTCCATCCCTCGACCAAGCGAAGGCGAGATGGCCGTCCTTCACTAGAGACTTAGCGTAGCCCAATAGTCGTTTGTTGTGTGAGGTCAGGTGTCGACGATGAATACTGGAGATGGACGCAGAGACGGTGCCAAGTCGGTTGACTGCAGTTTCTTCATCCTGGCTGCGGCGATCCAATCTGCTCTGGTTGTCCTACTCACGAACTGGCAGATTATTGACGGATGGAAACCCTTCCCCTTAGGAGTAGGAAGTCGGTGCGCGGTCGATATGCTCTGGCGATCGTATGCGATTCCAATGCCTTAGCAGCACACTCGAGAACCTGGTAAATGTTTTCGTTTTAGTCAGAGGGACGCCCTTGATTTCCACGTTACGGTTCCGCGAGTACTGCTGCAGGTCTTCTACGTGGTTTTCTAAACTGGTAACTCTTGCCTCCATAGCAACATTATCCTTACGGAGTTTTACTGCATTCATCTTTCAGGTTTTATTTTCATTTTCGACCGCTACCAACTGTTGCTTGAGATTCTCGATTGACGTCTGCATATTTCCAAGACTTAAATTAATAGCTTCAAACCAGATTTATTTTGATCGCTTGGAGTCGGCAATGTCACGTTGGATTGACCGTAATATATCAAGAATTTTCGGGTCGTCGGAGTCCGATTTTATACTGGACGTGTCGTTAGCGCACTCGTCACACTTCCAAGCGGCGATGGGCCTGCGGTGTCATCGACGACAGTTTAGCGGCAGTGCGAATGCGGCAACAAGCCACATGGTACTGCATACTGCATTCCACACACTTCACAATACTTTTTCCACCAGACACATCGCGGTTGCACTTGGGGCAATTCATTTCGATTGAATTGTACAATCCTATCAAGAAATGGTGTGAAATGATTTTTAATTCTAGCAATATATTAACGTCAATTATGTTGTAATACCACAAAACAAAAAACTAGCCTCACTATGGTTATTACTATAGGACACCACACCAATAATTGAATACTTATTGAAAATAAAATTACTTCGTAAGGGAGGAGCACATGTAGAAATACGAAATTGGGCCTGATCAGACACGGGCAGGTAGGCAAGCTTGGACACTTACGAGCGGCTTATCGGAGCGTCCGACCTCATCCACAGACTGATAAGAACTCAAGTAAAGATATTGAGTTTTTATTGGTACCAAGAACTCAAGTTTTTATTGGTTGATTTTATTTCAACTATTTGGCTTCTATTTGTCAAATAGCTTTGTACCCAGCTTTTAGCTTATCCAGTAATACCTATTTCAGTAAGTCTATTGAGCAAACTGTTCCAGTTTAGGCAATCAAAGGCCTTTTTTAGGTCTAGGAATATTGCTGAAACGTGTTTGTTTCTTTTCCCAATTTTCGGTGATGAATTTTAAAAAGTCTGCGACTGCTGTATTTATGGATTTGCTATTTCTAAAACCATGTTGGTGAATATGTAATTTGTTGTTTGTATTTAGATAATTCATAATTTGACCATGTATGGCATTCTCTAGGTATTTTGATATTATAGGTAATATTGCAATTGGCCGATAATTTTCTATGTTGTTTTGTCAGATTTTTTGTACTTAGGGTATACTGGAGGTGTTTTAGTATTTTCGGTACTGTGCTTGTGGATATGGATGTGTTGATTAAGTGTAAAAGTGGTGGAATTAATTTGTCAGTGCAATGAAGTTAGTAACTTCCCTGGTATTTCGTCTGCTCGTGTTGTGTTATTATGTTTGGTGTACTTGATTATTTGTCTAAGATCTTCATCTGCAATGCATTTAAAAGAGTTTAAATTTACAGTAGTAAAAATGGTTTAGTGTTAAATGTTGCTGAAAATTAGGCTGTTGCTGTGTTTGGTTGTCAAGTTGAAGTTGGCCTATGGATAAAAAATATGTGTTGAAGTGATTTGCTATAGTTTGAGGATCTGTTTCTAATTTTTTTAAATTTATATTAAGTATTATATTGTTATGTTCTGTTGATTGTCTTTTTCTTTCTTGGTTTATCACCTTCCATATTGCATTAGTTTGGTTTGTGGCTGTTGATATTTGTTGTTCAGTATGTAGTTTTTTTGAGTGACGTATCTGTTGGTCATAAGTTTTTTTGAGTGTCGTTTAAGTTATTTTGTCTAGGTGTTGTCCCGTTACTAAGTATTTATTTTTTGCTTGCAGTGTACTGTCTCTTAGATGTTTTAATTGTGTTGTCTTAGTAAATTGCTGGATCAGTCTATGATGTAGGTATTGTATAGTTCTGTTCTGAAGTGGGCTGATTTTGTTTAGATGATATTCTAATAGTCCAATAAATTTATCGAATTTTTTTTTTCTTTGTTATTCTCAATGTATATATTATGCCAGTTTTCCTTTGAAATTTGGAGCTTGAATAGGTCCATGTTTTGTTTTGATAAATTTCTTGTACAGATTTTTGTTTGACTGTGTAAATGCATTTTTGTGTTAAGGGTGCATACTATGCCTTGGTAATCAGAAAAAGTGTTGTCAATTATTTTTGTTTGTGGCCAAAGATAATTAGTTATGCAGCAATCAATGCTTGTTTCTGTTGTTGTTGTTTTTCTAGTTGCAGGTAGGCTTTCTAGGTGTAGGTTGTGTTGATGTAATGTACTCGTGAGGCTCTTCAATACTTCGGAGTCTAGGAGAGTATTTATATTTATGTCATCTAGGATTATTATATTTTTATTTTTAGTTGATATGGTACTTAGAAAGTTGTCAAAAATGGTTTAAGAAGTCTTTAGGTGAACCTGTTGTTGGTCTATAGGTGCAAATTATTATGTAGTTTTTGCGGCTATTTTATTTATTTATTTTCATGCAACAATACAGGCATAGACCCAATTACATTGAAGCAAAACATTTTAACATTTTGAACCCAATAAATGTTTCATTCAACCAGCCAGTCTACACACTATTAAAAAAAATGAATAAACAAGCATTACATATTTACAAGTTATAAGGCCCAAAAACTTGATAAACATTTTATAAATATACAATAAATAGTTAATAAATAAATATGCAATAAATATGTAACAAATAATGATCAATATGAACTAAATAGTTAGCAAATATACAATAAATAGGTAACAAAAAATGTAACAAATAATAATTAATATGAACTAAATAGTTAACAAATATACAATAAATAGTTAATAAATATGCAATAAACAATTTAACAAATATAATAAATATGTAAAATATAATAATAAATATAAATAAATAGTTGACAGGTATACAATGAACAACTAATAAATATAAATAGGTAATAATTTATAGAACATAATTTAAATAAATTTGGATACAATATTTAAAATTAAAAAAAAAAACAACACAACACAACATGAACAATAATATTAATTAATTAAGGATTTATATTACAGAATCGGAAAAGAAAAGTTAAAAAAAAAAAAACTTAATTCTATCGTAAAAAGTGACTCGTTGCAAATAAAAATAAAAAAGTCTATTTTCATAAAATTTGTGTTTCCAGGTACATTTCACATATTTCCTTAAACTTTTTTAATGGAATCACAAAAAATATCCATTTTCCCTCCACCCGAAAGCATCATATTATAAGTCCTCATCATCTGTAGCAAAGGCGAGCACGCATGCACTATCGAGGCAGATCAAACAGAAGTTTGCCCCTGCTGTTAAAATTAGGGACCCTAAAGCATAGACACTCCAAACAGGCAGAACTGTCCATCCGCCCCCGCACCAAGCCCTGCAGGTACACCTGTTCCATCACCCGCCCTCCTCAGGCATAGACTCTTAAACCCAAAGAGACTCATCAGCTCATTGTAAGGAACTAAGTAAGCATAAATATTAAAACACTTAAAATAAAGGTACCTTAAAAATCTTTTTTGAATTCATTCTATGGCGTCTTTGTAAACAGCATGAGTTGGATTCCACACAACTACTGCACTTTACAGTCTTGACCTGACCAACGCTCTATACAGTGTAATTAACGTTTTTACATTTTTAAAATTGATTCCCTGTCGAATTATGAATCCCACCATGCGGCTGGCTGATGAAATGCAATGGGTCACGTGCGTTTGAAAAGTTAAATTACAATCTATGTAAACACCCAGGTCTTTAATTAATTCAACCTTAGAAATTAACTGACAGTTTAAATAATAGTTATTAGTAAAAATATATATTTTTAGATCCACTAAATGTCATAGCATGGCATTTAGAAATATTAAAATGCATCTTATTACTAATTCCCCATTCATACACCCTGTATACTCGTATATCATCCTGTAGTTTAATAGAATCAGACTGGCTTGAAATGTACTGAAATATTTTAAGATCATCGGCAAATAGCAAACATTTTGCAGAGACAACATTTTGACATAAGTCATTAATCATAATCGTAAATAAACATGGCCCCCAAGTTTGACACTTGAGGTATTCCAGACCGCACAGTAAAAGTAGATGACACATGACCTTTGTAGACTACATACTGCTTTCTGTTAATTAGATATGATGAAAAAAAATTAATTAATTTTTTCGACAATAGTAGGATAGAAATGGGGGTTCAAGCACAACCTTGAACTTTGGACTGTTGTTGTTTACAAATTTATCACCACGTGATCACCACGTGTTGACCTTAAAGTCAAGTTTACTATTGTTTACTACTGTTATCAGCCACGTGGGTGACTATGAGGTCAAGTTTACTATTGTTTACTACTGTTATCAGCCACGTGTTGACCTTGAGGTCAAGTTTACTATTGTTTACTACTGTTATCAGCCACGTGGTGACCTTGAAGGTCAAGTTTACTACGAGCACGTGGACCCCCCGCGACGTTGTCCTAGGTCAGTGTTGTTTTGGTGTGACGTCACGCCGTTTTCGCGCTCTTTCTTCTGACGTCACGCCGTATTTATTAAATTAATTGTATTTTATTTATTTAATGCTGGCAAAAAGTGTCGAAGACCGGTGCCGGGATCGATCCTAGAACCTTCCGTTTGTGAGACGGAGTCGATACCACTGCGGCACAGTGACACACCCGAGAGGGTAACGTAAGTAGCGGCAGAAGAACGTGTGTCTTCGTTCGCTTCGCTTACACCACACGCCAGTACACGATATACTATATAAAATGTATTAATTTGTTCAGATGTAAAAAAAAAAAAAATCTGTTGGTTTGTCGTCTGCTCAGCTGATGTAGCGCCATATGAAAGATGCAAAAAAAATCTGTTTCTCTTTATACTATATAAAATGTACCAACTGTTTTTTCGCAGTGTTACCAACTCGCACGATTAATTGCAAAAAAATATATATATCTCAGTGCTGCCAACTCACACGATTTATTACATTATACTATAATAAATACATATACGATTATTAAATTATACTATATTAAATACAAACGCGTTTTTTCGGTGTTACAGTAATATTAATTTAAATTCGTTATCCTTTTACGTTAAAACTATAATAAATACATATACGATTATTAAATTATACTATATTAAATACAAACGCGTTAATACATACGTTAAAACTGGTCGTTAAGTATTAGGAGAACAGAACTTGGCAAGATCTCTGAAGTCGACCGTTGGCGCGCTATCATATCGCTTGACCTTAGTGTCAGGCGGCGCGCGCTTTATCAGCCCGCTCGACTTTTCTTGGCAACAATTACGGTTTCTCTTCACTTCTGCTAACCTAATACTCTATTTATTTTAAAACCTCTAAAATCGTTCACCTGAGCTAAACAAGGTATAATAAGTTTAAATAAAATTAACTGAAGGATTGTAATAATTAATATTTATATTTTCGGAAACTCTATGAAAAAGGTACGTGCTTTAATTAAAGTGTATTTTTTTCTTGTTACACAGTATACAGTATTAATTTGAATAATATTTTATATTTTATATAGTATTAATTTGTTCTTGACCGTTTAACAAATGAACCAGAGGGTTTTTTTCTTGTTGTTGTTTAGTTTTTTTCATAACAGATGATTTTTGTTTACAACAGTTGATGTGTCTTCTGCTACCAGAGAACTCTTTGTATATGAGAAAATTTTCTAAGTCTAATTTTGCTGATAGATGATGTGGTTCGCTTCGCTTTTAACGAGTCATACTATATAAAGGACATGATGCATTTATAGTATATAAAATGTACCGATGTTTCCAATAATTTGTATTTAATATAGTATTTATTTGTTCTGACCATTTAAACCAGATGTAAAAAAAAATCTGTTGGTTTGTCGTCTGCTCAGCTGATGTAGTGCCATACTATATGAAAGATGTAAAAAAAATCTGTTTTTCTTTATACTATATAAAATCTACCAACTGTTTTTTCACAGTGTTACCAACTCACACGATTAATTGCATTATACTATATAAAATACATATATGATTATTAAATTATACCATAATAAATCATGTATACTACTTAAAGTGTATACCAGTATTTTTTGTTGTTGTCGGTGTTGTCAACTTACGCTTTCATTCGTATTAAACTATAATAAATCCGTGTACTATAATAAGTGCATCGATTCATCAGTATGGTCAACCGATATTTATTCTTTGTCACGTTATAGTACAATAATTACTATGGCGGTAAATTTAAACAGATTGAAAAGGATTCTGGTTTTTATGTATCATATTTTATTTCAATATTGCACTTATATGAAGTACATTGTTCATATTAAATCACTATTTTCGTTGTACTATAATAAATGCAATTAATTTTTATATATAAATCAGTTAGAATATCTTTGAAACGGCTTACACGTTTATAGTTATCTATTTTTATTACAATAATAAATGTATATTTGTTAATATATATTAATTTAAGTTAAATTTTAATTTCTTGTTATTAGGTGAGCAAAGACTGGTAGGAGTTATCAATGTTACAGTTGCCGCGTGCGGCATACAAAGTGTTTATTTTTAATATATACTTTAGTGGTAGTGAGACAGATATAAAAATTCATATAATTTAATACAAATCTGCAAAGAGAGAAAACTTCATTAGTATCTGGACATGCATTTTTCTCAACAACAACCAAAGTTTCTAGTTAGCTCTGGTGTCCTAAATAGTGACTTTTTTCTTTCATAAATGGTTCAATAATATTTAGAGCATTTATCCAAATAATAATTTGTATTTAATATATTAATTTGTTATGATAATTTAATATTCAAACCAGATGCAAAAAAAATGTGTCGGTTTGTTGTCTGCTACAGCTATATAGCTGATGTGTCCTCTGCTAAAGGATAGAGATGTCTGAAATTTGTTAGTAAATTTGATATTTAGTCTGATATTGGTAATGATTTAAATTATGAGTTAAGTAGTTCAATTATTATTCCCTCACACGTTAACTAAAACAATCGAATAATATTGAATTACGAGACATATTTAGACATATGTAATATTACAATATGTAGCATTTACTTTAAGATATCAAATAAAGCCTCTCTATTTACAAACTATCCCATTATTTTAACCCAATATCATAAATAATTACTTTATAGATGTACATTGCTGCAATTTATTATAAATTTACTTCAATACTTCAATAAGTTACATTCTACTTATGACAAGGGTATCAAAATAAAATTTTCTATAAATTTCATTTCAGACTTATTAAACAAAACGTCATTCATCATTTGCATACTTAAATCTTCTATTGAGAAGATTTTTTTTGAGTGAGTGTATAAATATAGAATGGGAAATAATAGTTTATTTTCTCTAACATAATAAAATAGGTTATAGATGTGAAATTCTCTATTCATTTTATTTCAGCTTTCCATTAGGATCCTACACATAAGAGCCTTACGTAAAATTTAAATCTAATATGTTAAACACATTACAGATTACAGTTATGTAAATATTAAATGGACAAAAATTGTTTTATTTCTTCATGAATGGGTTTTCATACATGTCCAACTATTATAATATTCCTGAGAGAAACGATTAATTATAAATGGCACTTTAAGTTGATAACATGTTTTTTTCTATTTTGTAAAGATAAATTCTCTTATTAACAAATTAAGTAAATAAAAAAAAATTCTATGAATCCATTAATAACTGTATAGTGTATTAAATGTTGCATATTATTTTGACAATTTTATAATAATAATTGCCTTTTCTTATAATTTCAACATAAATATCACAAACACGTATTGAAAACATTGAATTTTCAAATAATTAAAAAAAAAAATTGTGACCGATTCAACATGAATAATTCATTTTAGTGAGGTCAGAATAACTTCATTATTATAGATTTAATTAAAAAAAGACATATTATTTGTTTATAGCTATAATAAATTATACTTTGTTACTAATTTTATCACATAAAAACTAAAATCGTACATTTAGTTTAGACTTATTGTTATACATATATTCCCGTATTATGGAAGGAATGTCTTTTATATATAGATTATTTATTTGCCATCAACATAGTGATCAAAAAGGTGGATCATAGTTTGACACTAGTTTTGTCATGTGTGTTTGTTTTATCATGGTCACCAAAATAAATTATACACTTGAAATCAGTCATAAGCAAAAGACCATTTTTGAACTGGTAGCATACTATGTAACATTCAATTCACTATATTATTAAGTTAATAATACACTAGTAAGTTATTAACGGAATTATAAAATTGTTGTTTTATCTGTCCAACTATCTTTACAAAATAGGAAAAAACTGCTTAACACTGAGTGTCATTCACATTTAAATCGTTTCGCTAAGTTTTAATAAAGTAGTTGAATACGTATGAGGATCCTCTCATTGATAAATAAAAAATGTTTCGTTCATTTAAGGTCTAGCTAGATTTACAGAATATGTGAAGCCTAATAAGACTGAAATTCCATCCTAATGGAGATCTCAGAAGTGTATCATTTGTATAATACCTTAATTTTCTTATCCGAAACTAATTTAATTGGTCATTTAAAATAAATCGATTGGATTTATACATTTCAGTGATTTAGATGTCTTATATTAATTCACATTTATGAGGTCATTGAGGTGAATAAATGCATAAATTAACTAAAGATATAGAAACACGCAGTTACTTATTAGTTATTTAAAAACTTAAAACCATTAGATATGTGTATGTCCATTATGTTATGGTTATTTTTATATAATTGTTATCACTATACAATTTACGTGTTTATTAGATATTTATAGCCTCAGCAAAACTGAAATTTAACCGTGTAAAATCATGTTATATCTTATAAATCCAGTATTTTATTAATGATAAGTATATGTACGATACATAATAAAGAAGATGTCTTGATATAAAGCTCTTAAAACGATTAATCATAGTACTTGTTTACCAAAATGTCAAAATTCAGAATAATTAAAATTGGTGTTTTTAGTTATTTATTGGCTATGTTTGTCACACATAAAATGTTCATGGAAAAAACGAAAATTTTAATCACATAAAATTAGAATGAACGTAATTAAAAATCATTGTAATTTAAAAATATACATTTTATTAGTTGAGTTACTCATATATGATTTTTCGACCGATTTACTTATGTTTCAAAGTTAATACAACTGGTACATTTAGATTAGACTTATTGTTATACATATATTCCTGTATTATGGAAGGAATGTCCTATATATATAGATTATTTATTTGCCATCAACATAGTGATCAAAAAGGTGGATCATAGTTTGACACTAGGTTTTAGTGAATTCTAAAAAGTAACTACTCTTGGTGAATCAGTTTTGGGTTTCCCACTAAATGGTTTTTTATTATAGGGTCACAGTGTGCATCTTTTATACATCTTTTAATGCAAAGTTTATATTTTCATTCGATAAGTAAATTATTTGATTTGAGTCTATTCGAGTACACCATCATATCACTTGACCTCACTTGAACCGGAAATGTGATATCATTTAGTCAGCTTATTTGTTAATCTGTTGTTGATTGGTTCCACTGAGAACTTTGCTTTGATAGCTAGATTTATTAGTAGCAATGTGTGTGAACACCAGAGAGCAAGGAAAAGGTATACATTTTATTTTCAATGAGAAATCAGAGAACTAATTATTTTTAGTTAATTAGCTTCCAATAAGCTTATAGTAATAACACATTAGAGAGACATGATAAATAGCTTATTCTTGCTTATTTCAGAGAGAGTGTACAAAACTATAAGTGTACATAACTAGTTTTGTATAGTTAGTTAATTAATTATTAGTTCAGCACAAATACAATAAATATGAATTAGGTAATTTAGGTAATTAGCTAAACAAAATTGATTTACCCTAGCAGAGAAATGTGTGTTTAATAAAGCTTAACTGCTTTACCAAAAGAGACTTAAACTAGGCTAATTGACTATACACAATAAAAGACAATAGTTGACCTCACAAAAACAGAATGAAAAGGCAATATATTGTACAATAAAAACCCGTATAAAACACCTTTTGTATTTAATTAGCCTTCAAATGCTAATTAGAAGAATAGAATAAAAGATAATAATTTAATTTAAGATTAAATATATATAAGATTATTCCATTTAATTCAATTTATATTTCTAAGTTTATACACAAATGAATTAACTAGCCATTGCTATAATCCTTATAATGAGAAGCATTAACTAATGCCTGTAACTACCACACGGTATGTGAGTAGTGCACTGTCAATAAAGTAAACAAACAAAGAGTTGACAACTATCAGCGCATGCGCTATAGAGCGGATGTGCTGCAGACAGTCAGAGAGAGTGAGGGGGTTGAGAAAATCAATACTGCGTACCTCGAATCGGCACGCTTCGGAGATGTTCGTGATTCTCCGTAAGCATTACGCCTGTTATTGAGCTAGGGGCGTGGCCTTCGCAAACTGCAAAGAAAGACAACAATTGCAAATGGCGAACACTGAAGTGAATCGTGCTTTCTATTATCCATAAATTAGAGTTTCTGTATTTCCAAAGAACTGTATCCCAGAAATCCGGTTCGAAATGACCAAAACATGAGCGGTAAAGGAGAGATGAGAAAATTAAATATTTATATATAAGTTGATTCGAAGGACCAGGGAATTTTATATTAAAAAACGCCCAAAAAATTAATGTCTATAGAGAGAGTTCATGGATAAATTTGTTGTTACAAAATGGGACAAAATGTCAAGCAATATATTGATGCTTACAAAAATAAATAAAGTTACACACATGAAAATGATGGAACAGTACCTTGTCCAATATTCCAATTAGATGAGGGAAGGTCCGGAGACAACCGTTGGTGAGGTGGTAGCGAGATCCATCAATGTCCTGGTGCAATGGAGGGAAACGCAACGAACGACAGTTCTCATTTCATTTTACCTTGAGTCTTCTTGATACGAATCACGTTAGAACGCATTCGCAAAGTTCATCTGCCACGGTAGCGCGCACAAAGGAAGTTCTAGAAGATCTTGAAGCACAGACTATGGCGGGAGTTCACACAAGAAATTCATATACAAAATATCACACAAAAAAATATTAAAAGACGTTTAAGAGTGGTTAACAGAGATTTAGGGAAAAAATATAGAGACAGCACGAGGCAGAGGGCCTCCAAAAGTGTATATTAGAGAAGTGCGCTGTGAGAGGGACGTTACAAGACAGAGTGGTGTGGCGTAAACCCCGCGTGGTGCAAAACGTTTTTAGAACAGTGCATTCCAACCAATCAGATTTCAAGACGACTGACTACGTCATATCGCCTGATTTATATCGCTTTTAGAAAGCGTTATCCCCCTCTCTCTCTCTCTCTCTCTGTTGAGATATTTCAAATTAAAAAATAATACAACTTAAAATGCGCTCTTGGCTTAAAAACTATTTCTTAATGCTAAAGTGTTAACACATTAAATGCTATTAGAAAGACTTAAAATATAAGATATAAGTACTGAACAAACGTATTACTGTCGGCTGAACAGAACGAAAGAAGGATAAACGAAAACATTAATTCAATTTCTTATTAGTATAGTGCAAATAAATGCAAGTCTGTAGCATTAATCAAAATAAAAGAAATATAGATTAACAAATAAGCTGACTAAATGATATCACATTTCCGGTTCAAGTGAGGTCAAGTGATATGATGGTGTACTCGAATAGACTCAAATCAAATAATTTACTTATCGAATGAAAATATAAACTTTGCATTAAAAGATGTATAAAAGATGCACACTGTGACCCTATAATAAAAAACCATTTAGTGGGAAACCAAAACTGATTCACCAAGAGTAGTTACTTTTTAGAATTCACTAAAACCTAGTGTCAAACTATGATCCACCTTTTTGATCACTATGTTGATGGCAAATAAATAATCTATATATATAGGACATTCCTTCCATAATACAGGAATATATGTATAACAATAAGTCTAATCTAAATGTACCAGTTGTATTAACTTTGAAACATAAGTAAATCGGTCGAAAAATCATATATGAGTAACTCAACTAATAAAATGTATATTTTTAAATTACAATGATTTTTAATTACGTTCATTCTAATTTTATGTGATTAAAATTTTCGTTTTTTCCATGACATTTTATGTGTGACAAACATAGTCAATAAATAACTAAAACACCAATTTTAATTATTCTGAATTTTGACATTTTGGTAAACAAGTACTATGATTAATCGTTTAAGAGCTTTATATCAAGACATCTTCTTTATTATGTATCGTACATATACTTATCATTAATAAAATACTGGATTTATAAGATATAACATGATTTTACACGGTTAAATTTCAGTTTTGCTGAGGCTATAAATATCTAATAAACACGTAAATTGTATAGTGATAACAATTATATAAATAACCATAACATAATGGACATACACATATCTAATGGTTTTAAGTTTTTAAATAACTAATAAGTAACTGCGTGTTTCTATATCTTTAGTTAATTTATGCATTTATTCACCTCAATGACCTCATAAATGTGAATTAATATAAGACATCTAAATCACTGAAATGTATAAATCCAATCGATTTATTTTAAATGACCAATTAAATTAGTTTCGGATAAGAAAATTAAGGTATTATACAAATGATACACTTCTGAGATCTCCATTAGGATGGAATTTCAGTCTTATTAGGCTTCACATATTCTGTAAATCTAGCTAGACCTTAAATGAACGAAACATTTTTTATTTATCAATGAGAGGATCCTCATACGTATTCAACTACTTTATTAAAACTTAGCGAAACGATTTAAATGTGAATGACACTCAGTGTTAAGCAGTTTTTTCCTATTTTGTAAAGATAGTTGGACAGATAAAACAACAATTTTATAATTCCGTTAATAACTTACTAGTGTATTATTAACTTAATAATATAGTGAATTGAATGTTACATAGTATGCTACCAGTTCAAAAATGGTCTTTTGCTTATGACTGATTTCAAGTGTATAATTTATGTTGGTGACCATGATAAAACAAACACACATGACAAAACTAGTGTCAAACTATGATCCACCTTTTTGATCACTATGTTGATGGCAAATAAATAATCTATATATAAAAGACATTCCTTCCATAATACGGGAATATATGTATAACAATAAGTCTAAACTAAATGTACGATTTTAGTTTTTATGTGATAAAATTAGTAACAAAGTATAATTTATTATAGCTATAAACAAATAATATGTCTTTTTTTAATTAAATCTATAATAATGAAGTTATTCTGACCTCACTAAAATGAATTATTCATGTTGAATCGGTCACAATTTTTTTTTAATTATTTGAAAATTCAATGTTTTCAATACGTGTTTGTGATATTTATGTTGAAATTATAAGAAAAGGCAATTATTATTATAAAATTGTCAAAATAATATGCAACATTTAATACACTATACAGTTATTAATGGATTCATGGAATTTTTTTTTATTTACTTAATTTGTTAATAAGAGAATTTATCTTTACAAAATAGAAAAAAACATGTTATCAACTTAAAGTGCCATTTATAATTAATCGTTTCTCTCAGGAATATTATAATAGTTGGACATGTATGAAAACCCATTCATGAAGAAATTAAACAATTTTTGTCCATTTAATATTTACATAACTGTAATCTGTAATGTGTTTAACATATTAGATTTAAATTTTACGTAAGGCTCTTATGTGTAGGATCCTAATGGAAAGCTGAAATAAAATGAATAGAGAATTTCACATCTATAACCTATTTTATTATGTTAGAGAAAATAAACTATTATTTCCCATTCTATATTTATACACTCACTCAAAAAAAATCTTCTCAATAGAAGATTTAAGTATGCAAATGATGAATGACGTTTTGTTTAATAAGTCTGAAATGAAATTTATAGAAAATTTTATTTTGATACCCTTGTCATAAGTAGAATGTAACTTATTGAAGTATTGAAGTAAATTTATAATAAATTGCAGCAATGTACATCTATAAAGTAATTATTTATGATATTGGGTTAAAATAATGGGATAGTTTGTAAATAGAGAGGCTTTATTTGATATCTTAAAGTAAATGCTACATATTGTAATATTACATATGTCTAAATATGTCTCGTAATTCAATATTATTCGATTGTTTTAGTTAACGTGTGAGGGAATAATAATTGAACTACTTAACTCATAATTTAAATCATTACCAATATCAGATAAATATCAAATTTACTAACAAATTTCAGACATCTCTATCCTTTAGCAGAAGACACATCAGCTATATAGCTGTAGCAGACAACAAACCGACACATTTTTTTTTGCATCTGGTTTGAATATTAAATTATCATAACAAATTAATATATTAAATACAAATTATTATTTGGATAAATGCTCTGAATATTATTGAACCATTTATGAAAGAAAAAAGTCATTATTTAGGACACCAGAGCTAACTAGAGACTTTGGTTGTTGTTGAGAAAATGCATGTCCAGATACTAACGAAGTTTTCTCTCTTTGCAGATTTGTATTAAATTATATGAATTTTTATATCTGTCTCACTACCACTAAAGTATATATTAAAAATAAACACTTTGTATTCCGCACGCGGCAACTGTAACATTGATAATTCCTACTAGTCTTTGCTCACCTAATAACAAGAAATTAAAATTTAACTTAAATTAATATATATTAACAAATATACATTTATTATTGTAATAAAAATAGATAACTATAAACGTGTAAGCTGTTTCAAAGATATTCTAACTGATTTATATATAAAAATTAATTGCATTTATTATAGTACAACGAAAATAGTGATTTAATATGAACAATGTACTTCATATAAGTGCAATATTGAAATAAAATATGATACATAAAAACCAGAATCCTTTTCAATCTGTTTAAATTTACCGCCATAGTAATTATTGTACTATAACGTGACAAAGAATAAATATCGGTTGACCATACTGATGAATCGATGCACTTATTATAGTACACGGATTTATTATAGTTTAATACGAATGAAAGCGTAAGTTGACAACACCGACAACAACAAAAAATACTGGTATACACTTTAAGTAGTATACATGATTTATTATGGTATAATTTAATAATCATATATGTATTTTATATAGTATAATGCAATTAATCGTGTGAGTTGGTAACACTGTGAAAAAACAGTTGGTACATTTTATACAGTATAAAGAAAAACAGATTTTTTTTCATCTTTCATATAGTATGGCACTACATCAGCTGAGCAGACGACAAACCAACAGATTGTTTTTTTACATCTGGTTTAAATGGTCAGAACAAATAAATAATATATTAAATACAAATTATTGGAAACATCGGTACATTTTATATACTATAAATGCATCATGTCCTTCATATAGTATGACTCGTTAAAAGCGAAGCGAACCACATCATCTATCAGCAAAATTAGACTTAGAAAATTTTCTCATATACAAAGAGTTCTCTGGTAGCAGAAGACACATCAGCTGTTGTAAACAAAAATCATCTGTTATGAAAAAAAACTAAACAACAACAAGAAAAAAACCCTCTGGTTCATTTGTTAAACGGTCAAAACAAATTAATACTATATAAAATATAAAATATTATTCAAATTAATACTGTATACTGTGTAACAAGAAAAAATACACTTTAATTAAAGCACGTCTTTTTGCATAGAGTTTCCGAAAATATAAATATTAATTATTACAATCCTTCAGTTAATTTTATTTAAACATATTATACCTTGTTTAGCTCAGGTGAACGATTTTAGAGGTTTTAAAATAAATAGAGTATTAGGTTAGCAGAAGTGAAGAGAAACCGTAATTGTTGCCAAGAAAAGTCGAGCGGGCTGATAAAGCGCGCGCCGCCTGACACTAAGGTCAAGCGATATGATAGCGCGCCAACGGTCGACTTCAGAGATCTTGCCAAGTTCTGTTCTCCTAATACTTAACGACCAGTTTTAACGTATGTATTAACGCGTTTGTATTTAATATAGTATAATTTAATAATCGTATATGTATTTATTATAGTTTTAACGTAAAAGGATAACGAATTTAAATTAATATTACTGTAACACCGAAAAAAACGCGTTTGTATTTAATATAGTATAATTTAATAATCGTATATGTATTTATTATAGTATAATGTAATAAATCGTGTGAGTTGGCAGCACTGAGATATATATTTTTTTTGCAATTAATCGTGCAAATTGGTAACACTGCGAAAAAACAGTTGGTACATTTTATATAGTATAAAGAGAAACAGATTTTTTTTGCATCTTTAATATGGCGCTACATCAGCTGAGCAGACGACAAACCAACAGATTTTTTTTTTACATCTGAACAAATTAATACATTTTATGTAGTATATCGTGTACTGGCGTGTGGTGTAAGCGAAGCGAACGAAGACACACGTTCTTCTGCCGCTACTTACGTTACCCTCTCGGGTGTGTCACTGTGCCGCAGTGGTATCGACTCCGTCTCACAAACGGAAGGTTCTAGGATCGATCCCGGCACCGGTCTTCGACACTTTTTGCCAGCATTAAATAAATAAAATAAAATTAATTTAATAAATACGCCGTGACAAGAAAGAGCGCGAAAACGGCGTGACATCACACCAAAACAACACTGACATAGGACAACGTCGCGGGGGGTCCACGTGCTCGTAGTAAACTTGACCTTCAAGGTCACCACGTGGCTGATAACAGTAGTTAACAATAGTAAACTTGACCTCAAGGTCACCACGTGGCTGATAACAGTAGTAAACAATAGTAAACTTGACCACAGGGTCACCACGTGGCTGATAACAGTAGTAAACAATAGTAAACTTGACTTTAAGGTCAACACGTGGTGATCACGTGGTGATAAATTTGTAAACAACAACAGTCCAAAGTTCAAGGTTGTGCTTGAACCCCCATTTCTACACTACTGACAATCCATAGTAGTGAAGTTTCTTTAATAAAATAAGATGATCCACCTTGTCAAAGGCCTTGGCCAGGTCGAGAAATACGGCATCTGTCTGGGTCGCTGAGTCCAAATCTGAGGAGACATAATGTGTAAAATACGTTAAATTGGTATTAACAGATCGACCAGGTACAAACCCATGCTGATTGAAAGAAAGATATTTCTTGAAGTGATAAAAAATGTTTTTGTGAATAATTATTTCGAAAACTTTCGCTGGATAAATAAAATAGCCACAGGTCTATGGTTAATGATTTGACTTTCTTTTCCACTCTTAAATATAGGTGTAATTTTAGTTACTTTCCACTTTTCTGGAAAAATACCTGTTTTTAAACTTAAATTAAATAGCAAAGTTAGTGGTTTAGTTAGAATATCAATGCATCCTTTAAACAAATACTGTGGTAAATAATCTGGACCTGTGGTTGGTTTTGACTTGAGTTTCCTGATGGCAAGATGGACATCCAGCTCAGTAACCCGGTCCAAGGACAGATGTGACACCCCCGCCATGGAGGGCTCCTCCATAGCTAGCTCTGCCTTAGATTCTACCGTATTACTATTGTAAACACTACTAAAATACTGTTCAAAGGCATTAGAAATATCTTTACCATTGCTTATTTAACTTCCACTATACTCCATTACTAACATATTATTTTTTTGCAGTATTTTTGCTTTTCTCAAAAATTGCTAAAATTGCTTACTGTCACAATAAATTTGGTTTTCAATATTGTGGACATATTTACTGTATTCAATCTTAACATCTTTTTTTATAAGAGATCTCAAATGTTTAAAATTTTCAAAATCCTCCTGCTTACCAAATTTTTTAAAACTTTTACGGAATGTTTCTTTTAATTTAATGTTGAAAATTATTGTCTTTGTAAACCAAGATGGATATTTGGGTTGTTTGCGTTTCTTTTTGGGACAAGTTTCATTAAGAACTTTATATACTTTTTCAAAAAACAAATCTACAGCTTTATTAATGTTTGAAATTGTACTGAGTTGATCCCAGTCCACTTCTGCTAAACTACGATAAAGTTTAAGGAAGTCAGCCTTATAGAAACAGTAGCCTGGCGCTCGACCGACAAGACAACGGAGTGCTGATAACAGTCCCCACCTTTATCGCCGGATGATAAGAGTCCTCACGGACCAGAGGGTCATTACATCGTACTACTGCAGTTTCTTCAATATTTGTAATAACCAAATCTAAAGTTTTGTTCTGAAAGTTACAAACACTGATTTTTAAACTTAAATTCTGTTCATTCAAAAATACAAACAACTCTTTACACAATGTATCTCCACGTGTTAAATCATAGTTAACTCCATAAATATGCAAATTAAAATCCCCAAAATCATTACACTACAGTTATTAGTTAAATTTAATTTGTACAAAAGTAGTACTTTTTGGATGGTTTGAGACCCACTTTTACCTTTGGACCCAAAATGGCGGCGCAGTGGTACCAACCCTCCCCCCTCAAATTTCCCTCAAATTCCCAAATTTCCCACACATTCCCCTCACATTACCCAATTTCCCTCACATTACCCATATTTCCCCCCAAATTTCCCACACATTCCCCTCACATTACCCAATTTCCCTCACATTACCCACATTTCCCCCCAAATTACCCTCACATTTTCCCCCCAAATTACCCGATTTCCCTCACATTACACACATTTCCCCCCAAATTCCCTTGTTATACTATATAAGATAGACTTTTTTGTCCAATATGGCGTCTTTTTCCATGTTAGACTATATAAAATGCACTTTTTTTTGTCCAATATGACGTCTTTCCCTCCCAAAATTCCCTCCAAAAATTCCTCATCCAATATGGTGGACTATATACTATAATAAATTTTAAAAGATGACAACCGGATCCAATATGGTGTCTTTCCCACCCAAAATTCCCTCCAAAAATTCCTCATCCAATATGGTGGACTATATACTATAATAAATGTAAAAAGATGACAACCGGATCCAAGATGGCGGTCTTTCCCTTCGTGTACTTCCGGCGACTGTTGGCTACCTTCGTACACGTCGTCTGCTGGCCGGGCGCGCATCCGCGTTGTTACTCTACTCATATATACTCTATGTGGCTGACATGATCGCAGCGCTCCCAACAGCAATTTCCCAAAACATAATATATATTAAACAAATTAGACATAACTTGACCTCAAAGGTCATCTGTTATCACATCTGCTTCCGTTACCACACGGGATGACGTAATCGGATTTTCATGTCTGGACAGGCGCGTGACCTAATTGACCCCTACCTCATCCATCCCTATATAAACGACCAACACATTCAATCTTTCTAACTTCTGTTCTTGTACTCGTACTGATCAGACGTATCCTCACTTTGCTTCTACTCACGTAATTCTTGTAATTTTGGACACCGTTCTCTGTACGGTATTTCAAAGTAAAAATCAATAATTTGTACCCTTTTTTACTTTAATTTAATAATTAATTTTTATCGAAGTAAATCTAATTGAATCCTAACCAAGGAATCCTTTGCCATTAACGATAACCTAGTCACCATTTCCCGTCAATTTGACACTTCCGACCCTGATCTCCTTAACGTACTTACTAGTCATAAAAATAAAATCATGGTCGAAATAAATAAACACATAAACAGGCTCGGGGGAGTAAAATGGTACATCGCGGTCCAAATTAAATTCACAAAATTTGTTAACAACGAAGAAATCTTAACTACCCCATTCTTTCACGGCAAAACTCGTCCTTTGTTACCTTCCGATTCTCTAGATGTACAATACTCTAAGGCTACAGACAAAATTTTAGAAAGCGTGGCTAAGTGGGTAAGTCAAGGTAGTGGGTGGGTAATAGAAAATGTTTTACGACTCGATCTGTTTATTGTTAAATTCAACCATTGTACGCCTCTTCTTTCATACCCACCCCGAAAAAATATTTCTCACTCCAAACAAGGAATTGTAAATATTAAAAATGACGATCAAAAATGTTTCCTATACTCAGTACTTGCCCAATTGTACCCCGATAAACATAGGCGAGTAAGCTATTTCAAAAAACTTGAAAATAAATTAAACATGTCTGGGATTAGCTATCCTGTCAAAATTAGCGATTTAGATAAATTTGAAAAATTGAACCCTGCTTTATCTGTAAATGTCTTTGGATTTGAAAAAGACGAAATTTATCCTTTACGTATAACCAAAAAAAAATTTAGAGCTCACCATGTAAACTTGTTACTACTGACTACTGACACAACTACTCACTACTGTCTGATCACTCACATGTCCCGACTTTTAGCTCACTTGACTAAACACGCAAATGCATCTTACTACTGTGACTACTGCCTACACAGATTTCGTACTAATGACTCACTTACTAACCACTTACCTTTGTGTTCACCACACAGTGCACAAAAGACCAGACTTCCTACTGATGACGAAAAATACATGTCCTTCACAAACTATACACTTACACACAAAGTCCCCTTCACTATTTATTGTGATTTTGAATCTTTTGTTGTACCTATCCCTACTACAATTAACGACCCTACTACTTCACACACTACCAACACTGCCCATCACGTCCCCTCTGGTTTTTGCTATGTAATCATTGACAGTAATGGCAAACCAGTAAAACAACCCAAAGTCTATAGCGGCCCCGACGTTGTAGATACTTTTCAAAATTGTTTGATTGAGGAGTCTGAGGAACTCTTACCCATTATTAAAAAGAATATTCCTATTAATATGTCTCCGCAAGACAAAATTATTTTCCAAAATGCTACCACCTGTCACCTTTGTCAAAAACCTTTACACGGAGACAAAGTGGCCTATCATAATCACCTAACGGGGCAGTTCTTGGGACCCGCCCACAATTCATGCAATCTAAATTATAAAGTTCCCAATCACATTCCTGTATTTTTCCATAACCTCAGAGGTTATGACTGCCACCACTTGATCCAAGGGTTAGGTAAATTCAAAAAAGAAAAACTGTCATGTATCGCTACAACCAGTGAGCGGTACATTTCAGTCACCCTTGAATCTTTACGATTTTTGGACTCACTACAATTCCTTAACGCTTCTTTGGAAACACTCGTGTCCAACTTAGTTTCTGACGGGGCATCAAAATTCAAAATTTTAGGGCAGTGTATGACCAACACAGACTTACTACTACGCAAAGGCGTCTTTCCCTACACTTACATGACAGACGAATCAAAATTTAATGATACTGAACTGCCTCCCAAGGAGGCGTTCTACAACGACCTAACCAAAACACCTATCACTGACGAAGGCTACACACACGCACAGACTGTGTGGTCAACCTTTGGTATGACCACTTTGAAACAATATCACGACTTGTACCTACTAACTGACGTGTTATTACTTGCAGACGTGTTTGAAAATTTTAGGACGACCAGTATGTCTTACTACGGTATTGACCCGTGTAACGTCTACTCTGCCCCCGGACTGGCATGGAATTCCATGTTAAAAATGACAGACATACGTCTTGAATTACTCACAGACATTGACCAACACCTGTTTGTCGAGTCTGGGATCCGGGGCGGTGTCTCCATGATACCCAACTGGTATGCCCAGGCCAACAACCCTTACTTACCACACTTTGACAACAAAAAACTGACTAATTACCTACTTTATCTAGATTGTAATAATTTGTACGGTACCAGCTTATCTGATAGACTTCCAGAGTCTGATTTCAAATGGATAGACCCACAGGACATTGACATTACAAAAGTACCCGACGACTCTGACACTGGATATATTTTAGAAATGGACCTACACTACCCAGACCACTTACACAACTTACATTCCGACTTCCCACTAGCCCCCGAACGAAAAATGGTGACATATGACATGCTATCGACATACTGTAGGGACTTGCTAGACGAACTCGACTATAAACCTCCAAAGACTGAAAAATTACTAACCACACTGTGTGACAAAACCAAGTACGTTGTACACTACAAGACTCTAAAACTTTACTTACAACTTGGACTTGTACTGACCAAAATTCACAGAGCTCTAAGTTTTAAACAGTCTGCCTGGTTAGCCTCATTTATCAATTGTAATACAGAGAAAAGAAAATGTGCCAAAATTAATTTTGAAAAAGATTTTTTTAAATTAATGAACAACGCTACGTACGGCAAATCATTGGAAAATGTTAGGTCGCGTATTGATTTTAAACTAGTAAATAACGAAAAACAATTGGTTAAATGGACAGCTAGTCCCAAACTTAAAACTTTTTTCGCATACAATAAAGATATTGCTGGATTGGCCTTGAAAAAACAAACGATCTTTTTAAACAGACCCATTTATGTTGGATTTACAGTATTGGAAATTTCAAAATCAATAATGTAAAACTTTCACTACAACTGGGCAATTGCAAAGTATGGGAAAAACATAAAACTTTGTATGACTGACACATACTCACTATTCTACAACGTATATACTCCCGACGTTTACGCAGATATGAAAAATGAATTACACCTTTTCGATACGTCCGACTATCCACCTAGCCACCCATGCTACAGTGTAGAAAACAAAAAAGCGTTAGGAAAATTTAAAGATGAACTAAACTCAAATCCGGCTAGGGAAATAATTGGCTTGAGAGCGAAATGCTACTCCATTCTAAATTCTAATCTAGAGGAAAAGAAGGTAGCCAAAGGCGTCCCCCGAGTCGCGATAAAAAAACAATTGAAACACGAAATGTACAAAGACTGTTTGCTTAATCATTTGACAAAAACAACATCCGCTTTAAACATCCGTAGTGAAAAACATAAAATTTACACACAACACATTTCAAATTTATCACTTTCCCCCTTTGACGACAAACGCTACATTTTGGAAAACGGTATTGATACACTAGCATACGGACACCATTTAATTAACAAAAAACGAGCTTTAGAACACGACCATGATTACACAACTAAAAAACCAAAACTAAAATAAAAACGTACCTTACAAAATAAAACTCATCTTGACGTAAGTCGTCCTCCTCAATCGCTATGCTCTCCATGACTGTCCACCACACCCTATCCCCACCACATTCATCCTTATCGCACTAATGGCATTGATCCCACTACATCAGAACTTTGTTAAAATATTGAACAGTTTTTTGTACATAACTTATCCGTACATGCAAAGTCCACAATGTTACAGGATGTGACTCACCAAATAGGTGAAATATCAGCTTACTTTAATACATAAAAAATGTAAATTAAAAGTATTCATTTTTGAACATACATTAATTCTGTACCATAACTCTTGGTGTGAGATGAATTAAGTCCGGGTGCTATGATCCGTTACGTACGTGACCATAGACCCTTATAGTGACTGTGCCCTATCCTATACTGTAATGGTACGGTTAGTGGACATGTATGAATGAAGGTGCTACATACCTGACCATAACAAGTGGAATATGGCTGTTAGACCTTATAATAAGGGTTAGATGGTGGTTACATGAGGAGTGTGATTACGATCAACTCAGAGTGAATGCCTCCGGAAGGCTTATGGGACAGTGGGTCCTAGATGACAACGTCATCTAATGACTTCCTAAGAATGTATGTTAAGTAAGGCTTTACAATTGGCAGGGAGGCAGTAAACTTTATTTCTATTATTTTTATGGTCGACTGCCACCGTATAGAGCGAGGTTGGGGCTCTATACACCAAAAAAATCCAAATAAATTGTTAATCTTTACTTGAATCCTTCCATTCTTTCACTATGAGTGTTAGAGTTAGAACAAAACATGCTCTAGTTAGAAAAAAATTCCCTACCTGTTAAGGGAATACAAGACTTGTTCCAAGCTGACTTGGTCGAAATGATACCTTATTCTAGGGTACAAGTATATTCTCACAGTAATCAACTGCTTTACCAAATACGTCTTTGCTATCTCATTAAAAGATAAGACTGGTCCAGAAATCGTTACAGTCCAATAAAATGAAACACTTACAAACAAGTAAAGAATTCTACAACGTAGGATTCACAAAGCTAATGAAAAAATATGGTAATTCGAGCTACAGTGATAAGAAGGCGTCCATCGTAGCCATTAATGTGGCGAAAGTTCACGGAGCAAGGTAAGTATCAATGGGTCAAGATACTACCAACACAAGAAAACATTAAACTATTGGCATGGCTCCAAGTCATGTGAACAAAAGAAACGAAAACATAGTGAGAAAAAAACATTAATAAAAATACAAGAAAGTGAATAAAAAGGTTCGTTTTAAGGTAGGTGAGGATAAGTAAGTATACAGGACTAACGAGATATTTAGTTTGTACAAAGACCATACTGGTGACGTCATCAAAGGGAGTTTCTACGAAAAATCCAAAACATACGACATATACTTGGTTGAAAAGTACTTAGAAAAAAAAGGAAACAAAGTTAAATGGACAGAATACGACGGTAAACACAATACATGGGTTTCCCTACATTAACCCAAGGCAATAATTGATGAACACGTGAACATAATTCACAGTCTTTGTGGCAATCTTTGTGATATCAGCTGACCTTTGAGGTCAGTGTTATATTCTTTGCTTGGCACCAGACGGACTGCATGTTAACCCTAGAGGTCAAGTTTAGTGATATATATGCATTTCCTCAGAGATTGTAGAATCCTATCTCATCTATTATTAAACAAAAGAATTACTAGGTCATCATGTACGTGTGTAGATGTCAAGTACATAGACAATTATTGAGCAAGAAAAAAATATACTTATAAATACACACTTGTGTATAAAAAGTATTTTTATACGTATATTTTCATCAGTTAAATTTTGAATTACATTTCTTGTGAGATCAACAAGGTACACAAACAATTTCGTTACGCTACGAAGCAATGGGATGGGGAAACAACTATGTCGAAACAGCTCATTAAGGACTTACATAATTCACGATGTACATGTAATGTAACAACGGTTATGTAATAAAAGGGGGAGGGGGAATAGTATTTAGTAATACAACTAAATTAATTTATTCAGTTGAGAGGATGGAGCCGTCAGGTGAGTACGTCGTACAACGTAAGCCAATCGATATGTCGAAGCAAGACCTAACATCTTTTCTAAAGGTTATGTTCAACATAACCTCTGATTTTACCAAAGTTGTCACCGTGGGTCTGTTTTATGAGTTTACCTTTCAAGTGGGTATTTTGTTTCACAAACAAGGTATGCGTAAATACATTTTGCTAAACAACATACAGTTCACAAAGTTGAAAGAATTGGAACCTTCGATTACTCATGATCTGTGTAACAAAGGTGGTCGTCAAAAGAGATTCATTGACGAGGACATTAAATACACTATCCGTAACATATACCAAAAACCCCATGTAGATCTATGCGACAAGTTTAATGAAACATCTATGCTTTTCAGTAAAGAGGAATGGTTGACTTTTGTCAGCTTATTACCTTGCATTTCACGGTACGTTGAACAGTTGTCCTGTGTAGAATCTTACTTAATTGCCCACATTGATCGGGTTATGCTTAGTGATTCGGTCTATGTACCCCCACCACCGGAGGTAAACGGTTGGGTCGCAGACCGTTTGCAGGATGAGGTTGTTTGGTATAAAAACACAATGCCCAGGTCGTAAACAGTTCGTGGAAAGGGGGTGGCGGAGGGGTCATTAGTGGTTGACAGCGGTATTTCATTCATTTGAAAGAATGGAGCCGCTAGGTGAGCTTCTCACGTTACCTTCATTGATCGAACCGATAAATATGTTGAATGGTATTTTTTTAAAACATGTTTTTTTTCTAAATGAAAATTGTTCAAAATCAATTATCGTTGGAATTTTTAAAAATCGAGACTACAGTCTTGGTGTAATGTTCAAGGGTAGACATGAATATGTGTTCTGGTCGTTTGATGTTTTTAATCAATTTTGTGTAAATTTTGATAACATTTCTAAAGCCCTAATAGATAATAATAAATTTTATTTGGAAATTAACGAAAAGGAAGTTGTTAAAGTTTTATCGATTTTTGGAGCACCGCATGTTTTCCTAGGGAATACTTTAACACTTAATCCGAGTGAACGAGCTCAGTACCCAGGTAGCAATTTGACACTTAATTCAGGTGAGTGGGCGCAGTTTATCTCCAACCTTCCGTTAATACAGTTTGAATTGAAAGAGTTGTTTTATGAGGAAGACATTATAAAACAATATCTCTGTGGAGGATTCCAAAGTCCATTTCCGCACATTTTTAACAGATTAACTTGTGAAATTAATAGAGTCAATGGCTGCGGTAGTTGAATTTCAAGCCTTTACTGACAATAATAACCGTTTTTAAACTGCACACCAAGAGTATAAAAGGCTGTCTGAACTTTAATTTGGTCATTATATCTCTAACCAGTATGGAAGACACATGAACTATGTTATCAAAGGAGCCGAAGGCTCCAGTTGGTGTTTTAACCGACAGTTTTATAATGAAATTTGACAGGTACGTTAATTGGGACCTACTGTCGGCCCACTATGACTTTTCACTAGATATGTTAAGAATATACCAACATAGGGTAAACTGGGGTTTGATTTTAAAGAGGATAAAGTTTACAGAAGATGTACTGAGGGAAATGTCACCAAACTTTGATGTAGATTGTTTGGGAATTATAAGTAGATACCAGTCTTTGTTGGAACTGTTTATCGAGGAGTTTAAAGACAAAGTGGAATGGGAAGATATTATACTGTATCAAAATGTAAGTGGAGCTTTTTTCATTAAACACTATAAACGTGTGTGTGAAGTAGATGAGTGAATTTGCGTCCTATGGCTGACTTAAAACTCATAAGTCCAGGACATGAACTGTCAAGGTGGGGACGACCCAAATTTAATAAAAAATGTCCGACTGTTCTCTAAGGCAGCTTTAAAACGTGTAAGACCTGAGACAGTCCTGCACTTTGAGGTTGGATTAAACCCCGTAAGACCTCAAGTCGCAGCCCGGGCCCTTGTACAGTTTGCTTGAATGTTACACTCTATGGCTGACTTAAAACTCATAAGTCCAGGGTGTGAAGTGATTGTGGATTAAATAAATACAAAAAAGAAAAAAAAACCTACTGTAAAAAAAAAACAGAATCAAAAAGTAATAAAAACAAATTTATAAATAAAAACCCCTTTGTAAGTCTGTACGTCACATTGAAAGGCTTCTCCAAGTAAAGTGATGTCTTTACTTACAGAGGGACCCAAAAAAAACATAAAAATAATACTGGGAGGTAGCATTTTGTTGGTTGGCTACCACCGTAGTGAGCGAGGTTGGGGCTCATTACACTAAAATACCTGTGGGGGATACCAGTCCTCTATCAGGTGCGTCCCATGGGAATTGGGCAATGCCCTTAAGTTTTGCCTTCAGCGTACTTGAGGGTAGTGAGGAATTAAATACTCACCGTGAAAAAAAAACTGGTTAAATCAAAAACAATAAATAAAACTGGGAGGTAGCATCTTATTTGGTTGGCTATCACCGTAACTTGCGATGGATGGGGCAAGTTACAATAAACAATTGTTATCACAGTTAGTAGATATTATGGCTTGGTGGGGAAATTGAATCGATTTCCTCACTTGCTCTGTAGTGTGTGTTGAACATGGCCTCCAACAACCAGTCGCTGGACATGCTCATCAGCAAGCTACCACTTGAGCTAAAATATACAATATTAATTTATCTTCCATACGACAAAGTCAGTTTTATTGAAGACGATTATTTTTGGAGAATGTTTTGTGAGTTGAGAGGGATACGTCCATTTAGTAAAATACCACCGATTTGGTGGCATGCAGAGTATCTGCTTTCCACCATTTAAAAGGTCCTTAAATCGTGCATAGGTAGGTCTACTGGAGAAGGAGGCACGTTAAAATACTCCTAACAAGCATTTGCACAGAGTGCAATAACCCTACCTCATAGGTGGTGTGGAAACCTGATCAGTTAATAAAAAATAACCTCGAGTTCGAGTGGTTCCATACATGTTGGATGTGAAGGTAGGTGTGCTAGTTTCGTTATGTAGGGGGGGCTGATGGGTTCTGGATAGGAACGTGGATGGGAAGTGAGGTATTTGAGTCCACAGAATTGATAATAAAAGTAGCCGAGAGTAAGTAATGTAACCTAGGTAAGATGTACATGCACGCAAAGGTGAGTGAAAATAGGAAATTGTTATAGTTAATGAAAGAAAATGTGAAGCTTGTGACCAATAACGGACCGATAAAGCCCGATTAGACTTTGTAAGTACAGTTGGATAGTTCAGTTAGGCATGAGGGCTCTAGGGTAAGAGCATTAAGCTAGCGTGTTAGGTTTAGAGGATGCCAGGTTAATACGAAGGTATCCAGAAGTAGATTGTAGTTGAAGGATCAAAAAGTTAACAGTGTATTAAATAAAAATAAGTAAATAATTAATATAAATAATAGCTGCCCCTTAATTTTTAATTAAAACGTGTATTGCGGGTTGCCTAGTGTGTTAAGTATGTACTTAACCGTGATTAGACAGAGAAGTATATGGGGGGGTAACGGTGTAAAGGATATATGTATAATTAATAAATAAACTTTGGTTGTTGAGAATTTGCATGTAGAGATGAAATTTCCGCTCTTTGCAGATTTGTATTACATTATATGACTTTTTATATCTATCTTACTACCAGAAGTACACATAATGAAACATTGCATCAGCAAAATTGAACTTGGACAATTATATACCATACAAATACATCAGTTGGCTAGACAGTATTTTTTATAGAGTTTTCAGTATCTAATAATTAACATTATCATACTTTATTCCTAAATAACATTTAAATATTGTACGACTTTAAAAATATCTGTAATAGAACTTCTCCCTACGATTTTTAAATACTAAATTAAATAAAATATGATTTTTTATTTTCTTTATATCTACAAAGTATAAGGCTAGCGGAAATGAGCAGCAGTCTTATAATCAGCGAGACAGTTGATCTTACGGAGAGGTCACCGGGTCATGCTGATTTGATAGTGGCACTTTGCTCGCCTAAGAGCAGTACATTAAAATTTAACTTAAATTAATATACATTTATTATTGTAATAAAAATGAGTAACTATAAATATAGTGTGTTTTTTGAGTGTTTCAAAGATATTTTAACTGATTTATATATAAAAACTAGCTGTACCCGCCCGCTTCGCGGGTCATAATATTGAGTTTGATTTATAACCTAATAGCTGAAAGAATTTGAGCATTTTTGCTTCTTCTACCAATATTAGATTTTTAGGAGGCAAAAAAGTAAACTGCAAAACAAATAATTATTTATTTTTATTTTCACGTTTCACCACATGTTTTAATTACCGAGGAAAAAAGGTTAACACCAAATACAGATCACCTGATCAAGTAAAAGTAGTGTGTGCTACACTCTCAAGGTGAAATGTAGAACTACAATAAATCAAAAAATATGCAGTACTGTTGTTATGAGAACTTCAATCTGCTTATGGCATGTGAAACTACATTAAACCACACAGTCATATGTTTTTTGTAAACAATTCAGATTCTCCATTTGAATAACATGGGATCTTTAGGAGCCCATGGGGCGGGACCCTGTGGACGGATCTGCATCAAACTTCACAGATACCATCTCGGGAGTATACAGGATAACATCCTAAAGTTTCATGGTGATCGGTTGGATTGTTTGGTAGCGCATAAGGGACAGACAGACATACATTGGATTTTATATATATAGATTAATTAATTGCATTACGAAAGTAATGATTTAGTATGTATAAATATATGCAATATTAAAATAAAATATGCACACAAAATAAACAGAATCCTTTATTTATCGCCATAACAATTATTATATTATAACGTGACAAAGAATATCGATGCACTTATTATAGTACACGGATCGGTATACTACGAATGAAATCATAAGTTGACAACAAGAAAAAATACTGGTATACACATTATATGTCAAGGAAAACGAAGTAAAATAATATTACTGTAACACCGAAAAACGCATTTGTATTTATTAAAAAAGAGAAAAAAATCATATATATTTACAAGCCACCGTTAAGCCAGGCAAGGACTGTGCGATGTCATGGGTGGGCAGGGGTGACGTCACCTCACTTAAAACTATGACGTTATGAGGCCCTGAAAAGGATCGTTTGTAGCGTAGTATACCTTATACTTAAATTTTTTTTCTGACTTGTTTTTTTTATTGGAGTGCAATCGGCATTTGTTATTTTTTATTGTGGAAGTTTTAAGTCATTTAGTTATGAATTGAACACAATTCAATTGAATTAAAAAAACAACATTATGTCCGAGTGGTTCCGCATCCGACTCCTAACCGTACTGACTTACACTACCCTGACCACTTACATGACTTACATTCTGACTTTCCACTGGCCCCAGAACGAAAAGTAGTGACAGACGACTCTGACATAGGTTACATTTGTTGAGTCGGGTACGCTAACCACTGGACCACGCGGGGTTGATAGCTTTTTGTCTAATTTGTTTAATATATATTATGTTTTGAGAAATTGCTGTTGGGAGCGCTGCGATCATGTCAGCCACATAGAGTATATATGAGTAGAGTAACAACACGCATGCGCGCACGGCCAGGAGACGACGTGTACGAAGGTAGCCAACAGTCGCCGGAAGTACACGAAGGGAAAGACCATCATCTTGGATCCGGTTGTCATATTTTTACATTTATTATAGTGTAAAGTCCGCCATATTGGATGAGGGAATTTTGGCGGGAATTTTGGGTGGGAAAGACGCCATATTGGATCCGGTTGTCATATTTTTACATTTACTATAGTGTAAAGTCCGCTATATTGGATGAGGAATTTTTGGAGGGAATGTTGGGTGGGAAAGACGCCATATTGGACAAAAAAAGTGCATTTTATATAGTCTAAGGTCGCCATCTTGGCTGAGGGAATTTTAGGGAGGGAATTTTCCCACGGGGTGTGAGTTGTTGTGGGAGGGAAAGACGTCATATTGGACAAAAAAAGTGCATTTTATATAGTCTAACATGGAAAAAGACGCCATATTGGACAAAAAAGTGTATCTTATATAGTATAACAAGGGAATTTGGGGGGAAATGTGTGTAATGTGAGGGAAATCGGGTAATTTGGGGGGAAATGTGGGTAATGTGAGGGAAATTGAGTAATGTGAGGGGAATGTGTGGGAAATTTGGGAATTTGAGGGAAATTTGAGGGGGGGGAGGGTTGGTACCACTGCGCCGCCATCTTGGGTCCAAAGGTAAAAGTGGGTCTCAAACCATCCAAAAAGTACTACTTACAAACTTTCGTAAAACATTTGATACGTTCTTATGTTCGATCTTGGGCGTATGTAAACGGCACATATATACAGAGACCCCCCTTTAATATTTGGTATTTTCACCCAGAAATTTTCAATATCATGAGCAATGATGTCTAGCTTGTTAACACGAATGCACATAATGTCATTAGCCACTGCTACCAGGACTCCACCTCCAGTCAACATTCCCGATGCTTCCGGGTTTCGGTCACATCTAAATACATTGTATGATTCCGGAAATAATTCTGATGTATTTATATCAAAATTCAAAAAGATTTCCGTCAAAGCTATAATTTTGTAATTATTTACAACGAGATTATGGAAAAAAGTATCTGTTTTTGTTCTAAGGCCTCTTACATTTTGATAGTAAATATTATAGTTATATATAAATGAAGAAATGGTGGGCAAACAAGAAGAACACGAAGCTGAATTGATGTATTGCTTTGCGTGATCCAACAGGGTCTATACGCACATAATAATAATAATAAATGTATGTATAAAATACACCTATAACACTTATGCCTAAAATAAGTAATCTGTATATAATAATAAAAGAACACAAACATGCATACATAAATATGGATTATCACAATATATGTACAATAAATAAGAATAAATATAAAACTTACATATGTAGTTATCCTAAATTTACATGTTGTCGACATCACGAGTTGAAGTTATCTTGATGATCGGTGCCTTGCCCTTCTCCTTCCGCACGTAGATGCAGCAGTTCGACGTCCAGACCTGGCTGTAATTCTTACGTTTCGCAGCCTCTCGTGTCGTCTTGAGCAGCTCTCTATTCGCATGTGTCAAAGACTCGTTTACATAAACGGGTGAATCGCTGCTGTAACCCAAGTCCGAGGCTTTGAGGTGACGGACCGCCTTGCGCCTGCTGAGGAACTCGTCCTTGTCCAATCGTCTAATAAACCTTATAATAAAGGGCCTAGTACCTTTAGTGGGTTGACCCATTATATGTACTGCGTCAATTAAACAGTCTGACCAGTTAGGAAATTTCAGGACATCCACTAAACGCCGCACAACATTAAAAATGTTCTCAGTTTTCTCGTCAGGGATTCCGTATATTACTAAATTATTTCTATGGGAGTATTGTTCCAGGGCAATAAAATCATCCTTTAATCCGGTTAGTTTTCTACTTAAAGCAGCACTCTCCTCCTTAATTAATGTAATATCTTTTTCACAGTGTTCAATTTTACAACCTTGTTCATGTAGCAACGTTTTCACATCACTTATAATGGCGTGGCATAGCTCTAGTGATGCTCCTAAATCCTTTTGTTCTTTTTTATGTCCTTAATGTCATTAGCAGACTTATCCAGTATACCTAATATAGAGTTTAGTTTTTCATCAAGCGACTGAAGAGTTGCCTGTTCTGAAGATTCACCAGTAGACTTGGCTGTAGCTCGCGTTGTGACCTTTGTACCAGCTGATAACACAGTACTCATCGCTGATGATGGCAGGCTCCGACAAATGTAAAAAATTAAATATTCGGGAAACTATTACACTAAACAACACTAAATTGACACCACACAACGATTATTGTATAACACTTATACTCATAGAATTTGGTGTGAAACTACGCACTGTAACCCGACGAAAAACTATTCGTTAAACGGAGCCGATATCACCGTGTGTGTCACTCACTGGGCATCCCCCACTTCTCTCAATTTATATTCTATTGCTGCCATTTCTCAGACTAGCTCTTCTGAATAATTTGTTGTATCTATTATTTTTATCTCCAGATCAATGTTTTCCATAGTATAAATTGCTGCCCCTCCCCACTTGTATGTTATTCTAGAAAAATGGGTTTGTAGCTCATAACCTGTTAGGATTAGTTGTTCTTTGTTATGTCCATGCTCTGTTATTAGTAATATGTGTGAATTTATTGTGTTTAAGAGCAGTTTAAGTTGGTCTATTTTATTTTGGATTCCTCGTTGTATGTTTAAATGGAATATTTTTAAATTGTTCTCATTTTTGAGTTATTCAGATTTGTTTGGTAGTGCTTTGTTGTTTTGTTTCGATTTGTGTGAGTGGGTTAGTCTATTTTGTCCAATGTCGGTGTTGTGGAGTTTTTGTGTGGATTTTTTGCTATTTTAGAGTGTTGCGTGCTTGTATACATGTGATTTTTGCAAATTGGCGTTTAGTTTTAGGTTGTCCGAGTTTTTTGTTTCAGTTTCTGTTTGGTTTTCTAATTTTTTCCCTCCGGTAGGAATTGTCCGTAACCAAGGTCCTCAAGTATAAAATTTGCAAGGCAGTGGTCCCCCATGGGGTTAAGGTGTAGCCCGTCTTTTCCTAAGCCTCTAGAAGTCAATATCTCATTAGGGTCTCGGAAGATCAAATACAGATTTTTGCTCATAAAGTTTAGTGCCTCATTAACTTCTTTAATGTAATTTGTAGATATGTCACGTCTGTAGACTATGCCATTTATGACCCATGTAGTATTCCTACAAATCTTTTGAGCAGATTCAATGGTGTACCAGAGTGGTCTCATAACATCATTTGGATTTCGAGAGAGTGCAAGGTTATTTGTACCAAAGTGTGCCACCACAGTGCTGGGCAGAGTCTGACATGTCGCAAGATGCTTGATCAGCTCCTGAATCCTGGCTCCGGGTATGCAACGTATTTGTATGTTTGGCAGGTGTTTTGTTTAATTTTGCATATGTCGTATTATGGAGTCTCCTATAATTAGTGTGTCTGAATCTACCTGTGGTAGTTCGTTTAGGTATGTGTCAATATTTGTGTTCTCTTCAATGTTTTCTGTGGTTTGGTTTTGCAAAAGTACTTGATCAGGTTTGTTGTGGTTCGGAGTAGGTGTATTGGAGCCGGTGTTTGAGGTAGAGTGGAGTTTTTCTATGTAGTTGTATGGTTCTAAAATTTTGTCTCCCTTAGTTATAGTTTCTTGATTTAGCCGAATATTTTCTTTTTTTGTTTCTGTTAGTTGGTGGTTCAATAGTTGTAGATCTTTATACAGATAGTGTACAGTTTGTTGTAAGTTTTTATTTTCTTCCAATGTTTTTGATAAGAGGTTGTGCAGTGTAGTTGTATCCTTAGGTGCAGTAGTGCCAGCGATAGTATAGTCCTCCGCTTCCGCTGTGTCGGATGTGTTGTTGAGATTTATTATGTCTGGTGTGTCCGATTTGTTTTAATTGCGTATATTTCTTGAGGGTTTGCGTGTTTTAGTTTGTTTTTTGCATGATTGGCATATCCATTTTACCGGTTTATTCTCAGGGGCTGTTTGAATTTTATTGTATAGTTTTTCACTTATTTTACCGACTGTTTTATGATACCAGCTTTCACATTCGTCACATGTGACGTCTTCACTGTCTTCTAGGACCTCCCCCATACATATTGGACATGTAGTTTTTGTTGAGTCATTTATGTTAGAAATTGTCGGGGATTTCAATTTAGGGTTTGAAGTGTTTTCAAGTGTTTGTATCACCTATTTTGTGCATTTAGTATGTGAAAACATATACAGTATATATATATATATATATATATATATATATATATATATATATATATATATATATATATATACTGTTTTTTTTTGTTTATATATTTTTTTGTATTTTTATTTATTTATTATTTTTTATATTTTTTATTTGTTTATTTGTTGAGAGGTAGAGAGCCAGAGAGAGAGGCTAGGATGTACTGGTAAATGTTATTTGTAAATGATTAAAAAAGTTAGGTTATGTCCAGGTTTTGGGTTAATATGGGAATGTGATTGAGTGGAATGAATTTGTAGAGAAGCAAAATGGAACATGTACTTCTTATATGTCCAAGTGATGCTTTGGCTTTTCACTTTATTAAAATGGTGGTAGCCATATTGAATTTAACGAATTTTACTGTTTCATTAAAAGAAGTAATTTTAAGTCACACACATGCACTAAAATATTGTAGCCTAGGCTTTAAGTCACAATAAAATGCAGTTGGTTTTACTTTTGAAATGAAAATAAATGAGTGACAATGATTTAAAAATTTGATATGATAGAGCTAGGTCTACTTGCTGCGAACTGTCGGTAGCCGGTTTCAATGTATGTTGTGCTGTTGTATTTCAGATTTTTCTTCGAAGCTATGATTTATCCGGTTACATATATTTTTAATTATCACAAATCACACTAAAAACTGAGAGTTAATCTATTTAAACTATTATAATGATCTAATAAACTGAGGGCTAATATCAGAGACTCTCCATCTCTCACCACTTCTTCTTCTTCTCATAGTCCGGACTAGTCGCGGACACAACTGTCAATACCCTTTTTGACAAATTAGAGAAACCCTCTGCATATTTCTGACCGCGGGGCGCAACTGTCAGTCACCCAAGCTAATTAATCGGCGAGGATGGCTCCTCAACTGGCGCCATGGTTGGTCAAGACCAGATGGTCAAGATGTCGCCGAGTGGTTTGGACGTAGATGGCTCAGCTCCGTTAAAAAGTAATGTTTTATTAGATATTAAGTGTTCGAAATGTCGTATATTAGTTCGAAATGGTATACTATGTGATAATTGTGATAAGTGGTGCCATTTCCGTTGTGCTGGAATTAGTGAAGATGACATCCCAGATGAAGAATCCGAATGGTGTTGTAAAGGATGTGAAGATCCTAGCCAACATAACCTCCAAAGCAACATCGGGGAAATGGCAGTGTATGATGTACATCAAGAACTGCAAAATCTTACCGAAATAATTAGAATGTTGCAGAATGACATCGAACTTTTAAAAGTAGAGAACAAATCTCTTAAAATCAATCATTTTAGAGAAAGTGAGGTTGGAGTAGGATCTGAAAATGTTAGAATTAGTGATGTAGGCCTTAAATCTCCCGAGGACATGCCACCTAACTACTCATCTCAAATCAGTCCTATTTCCATTGAAATAGGTTTTGAATCTGTCACGGTCTCAAGTAGAGCTAGACATTCCAAAAGAGGTTGTGATAACAGTGTTATTTTTAATACTAGTTCTGAATGGAAAACAATTAGGTCTAAAAAGAAAGGTAACGCTCAATGCCAAGTTAAATTTGAGAATTATTTCCCCCCTCTAGTCAACAGATATAGTGTATTAGGAACGGAAAATAAGCACTCTATAAATACCACAATTAACATAAGTGAATCCAAAACAAGTGTTCAACCGAACCTTGACCACATCAGTAGGCCTAAACATAAAAAATCACCTGGGCCTAAGCCTAGATTACCAAGAAAAGTTGTATCAAATGTTACTATATACTCTGACAGCCAAGGTAGGCATGTTCCATCTACATAGCAAGCAGGTCACAAACATGTTCTTACAACATATCAGGAATCAGGTTATGTTAAACCTGCAGCAAAGTTTGAAGAGGCGACCAAAGGCAGTCTGTCTACAACTTCTAAGAATGGACCTGATGATTTCATTGTTTATCTGGCAGGAACTAATGATGTAGCCCACAACGAAGCGGCTGGTCTTTTAAAATCGCTGAGGATGAGACTTCAGGAGCTGCGAACAACCAATGTGATAGTGTTCTCTGTGCCCCATCGATTTGATCTTCCCTCGTGGTCAATTATGAATAAGGAGGTTGAACTAACCAATGCCAGAATCAAATCATTGTGTATGAAATTTAAAAATGTTATTTATATTGATATTAGTAACATAGGTTCTAGATTTTATTCCAATCATGGTCTCCACTTAAATATGCTAGGTAAGTTATTGCAAATAAATATGCAAACTAAAAATTTCAAAAATTATTCCGATCTTCAAGAAAGGAAATAAAAAAGAAATATCAAATTACCGCCCAGTCTCGCTTCTCCCTTCCTTTTAAAAAATTTATGAGCGTGCAATGCACAATAGATTAATGCTCCATTTACAAAGAAACGATTTATTGGACAAAGAACAACACGGATTTCGTGAAGGGAAATCAACTATTACGGCTTTGGTAGCATTTGTAGAAAGGGTGATAGAGTCGGTGGACAAAAAGGAAAAAGTAGCTGGTGTTTTTATGGACTTAACCAAAGCCTTTGATAGCTTGTCGCATAGGCAAATGTTGTCAAAATTACAATCTTTTGGCGTTGGTGGAGTGCATTTGGATTGGTTTAGGTCATACCTGACCGACAGAGTTCAGTATGTACAGGTTTCTCATCGCTATATGAATAATGTTTCAACATTCCCATCAAAAACGAAACAAATTAAACACGGGGTACTCGGGCCCCTTTTGTTTATCTGCTATGTACAAGGTATTCCAGGTATTTTAAGTCCAAGCCATGAAACATGCCAATGAGTAATGTATGCAGATGATTCGAACCTTATAATAACCGCAAACTCAAACTCAGAATTGGAAATCAAAGCCTATACAAAACTAACAAAATTACAACAGTCCTTTGCTAATAAACAAGTTTTTTTGAATCCACAGAAAACAAATGCAATGCTATTCTCAACTAAACAAAATAGAGATTTAACATTCCCTGCCATAATGCTAGACTTGCAGGAGGTCGAACATATTGATAGGTCAAAATTGTTGGGACTTTATATCGATAACAATTTATCTTGGGACTATCACATTGACCACATTACAAATAAAATAAATTCGGGAATCTTTGCACTAAGAAGGATGCATTTATTGTGTAATGTGGACGTTTAAAAATCAATCTTTCATGCTCATATCCAGTCTCATATAGCTTATGGTCTCTGTATATATGGTGCAACATCATCTTCTAACCTTAATAAATTATTAGCATTACAAAAAAAAGGAATAAGAGTAATATTAAAAAAGAAAAAGGATGAGTCTGTAAAACGTGATTTTCCTTCACTAGGAATTTTGACTCTTTACGCTCTTTACGCACTACAGTGCATGATGTATGTGAAAGCAAAAGTCATGTCAGACTTTCAACCAAGTGAAGAAAGACACCCATACGAAACTAGGAAAAAACAAGACATACGTTTACCAAAGCATAGTTTAGAATTTTATAAGAAAAAAACATCTTATATGGGGGCAACATTTTTAAAACAAATACCGGTCAATTTAAAGTCCGAAAATAATTTAAAATCTTTTAAAAAAAAGGTTCAACAAATCTTGATTAATAAGGCAACATATAGTATGGCGGAGACCTGTACATGCTGGGAGTAAAGTGAACCTAAAGCTTGAGGGGTGCTCAGGACAAACGTAGTTATTTGTGTATATTTTTAGTTATAATTATTTAGACTTTTTATTGTAATTGACGAAAAATGTTACAGATCAATTAATATGACACTATTCATGTACAACATTTGTATATACGAATAAAGAAAATTGACTATGACTATTGGTAAGTTATTTGTAGTTGATAAGATAGATAAAACCGTTTGTAAGGTGTTATATGATAGGTATTCAAAATCTGAACCACCTATTCCTCTGGTCTATTACAATGACCAGCAATCGGTTACACCTAACCAGGATGGGTCTGGGCTTGGTGTTTTTTAGGCCATTAGCCTATAAGCCTAGTGAGTTAGCACTTAGAGATTTTTTAAAAAAAGGGTGTTTTTAATTTATTTTTTTGGAATGTTCAAGGTCTCTGTAATAAGATAGATTACTTAAATATGCTTTGCTCAAAATACAATGTTAGTGTTATTACTATTGCTGAGCATTGGATGAAGGCTGCTGATTCCTCATTACTTGCATTGCCCGGGTATAAACTTGCTTCCTTTTTACAGCAGACCTACTAAAAATCATGGGGGTTCTGTAATATTTGTAAATATAGATTTTCTTGAATTGAATAGAGTTAGAGATGCCTCAGTTGAAATGGTCTGTGAAGCAACTGCTGTAGAATTAATCAAAGAAAAAATTGTTATTATCTCTGTATATAGACCCTATAATGATAACTATTTGTATTTTAAACATGTTCTAGAATGTCTGAACAATATATGTTGTTTAGCATTTAAGCCAAATTTTAGTCTAGTAGTATGCGGTGATTTCAGTGTAAATTTTAAGCCTAGCGCTGATGATGTTTTTAGAAGTGATCTCCAAAACTTGTTTAATTGTTTTGGAATTAATGTTAGCACTACAGATGTTACCAGACCAATTTATAGCAAATGTATTGATAATATTGTAACAAACATACATAATACCAAAGGGTCCTCTGAGGTCATTCATACTGTTGTTTCTGATCATAATGCCATTGTTTTTAGTTTAGTTAATGATGTCTAATTGTCTCATGTCAATCAACCTAAGAATTTTGTTAGATTAGTAAATGATTTTAGTATACAAATTGTAATTCATAGGCTAAGTCTAATCAATTGGATAGATATGTACAGTATTGATGAAATTAATGATAAGTTTAAGAATTTTCATGACCTATTCTTATGGGCAGTGAATGGTGCTTTTGCACTTTTAAGTTATTCGAATCAGAGTCCTAAGCCTGATAACAAATGGTACAATAGTAATTTACGAAAACTCAAACACCACTGTGATGTGTTATATAACTTAAGTAAAGTTTATGATAGTAAACAATTAATGGATAGATATAAGATATTTAAGAAACAATACAAGCATGTTATTAAAAATGCTAAGATATCGTACTTTAATGATTTGATCCAGAATGCTGCAAGTAAAACCAAAAAGTTGTGGCAAGTCACCAATACGCCTGCAAATAACAACTGTAAAGCTGCTCCAACTCCAGTTGGAATAACACCTGATAAATTTAAAATTTTTTTTATTTATCATGTTAAGAAAGTTAGAAATAGTATTCCTGATTGAATTAATGATAGTAATTTTTATGTTCATAAATATCCTAGACCTGAGTATAATTTTCAATCTAAACAAGTAACTGTAGAAATTATGTTTAAGAATATTAATAGTTTAAACAATAGCAAGCGCTTGGGTTATATGGTTTAACTGCTAATATTATGAAGATTTCCGCTATTTATATAAGTGAGGTTTTAACACACCTTTTTAATGAATGTCTAATCAAAGGTTGTGTTTTCCCACATCAATTGAAAAATATCAAGGTTGTACCTGTTTACAAAAAATGTGATAGGAATGGTGAAAACAATTATCGACCTATATCAATTGTTCCTATTTTGTCAAAAATCTTTGAATCCTTACTTCAAAAACAGATATCAGAGCACTTTGAAAATTTTAGTATTTTTACTGATAAACAGTATGGTTATAGGCCTAACAGGAGTGCATGTAATGCAGTAGTTAAGCTAGTTCATAATGTGGTTAATGATCCAGAACAAGGGAATAATGTAATTTTTAGGTCTTACGATATGTCTAAAGCATTTGATACTGTACAATATAGTATTTTAAGTAAAAAACTCTTTTTACGGATTTAATCCTTATTCTGTTGAGCTTGTACTATCTTATTTAATAAATAGAACACAATTTGTGTTTAAAGATGGGCCTTTTACTAAAGGTAGGAAAGTTGAATATGGTGTGCCCCAAGGTGCCATTCTTGGGCCAATTCTATTTAATATATATATATATATATATATATATATATATATATATATATATATATATATATATATATATATATATATATATATATTAATGACTTACCAATTAGCATAGAGTGTGTAGGTATTGATGGATATTTATTTGCAGATGACTTGGGTTTGAAGGTCAGTAATATTAGTAAATATTTAGTTAATGATAAATTAAATTCTAGTTTTACATTACTTCAGGACTGGTCTGCTGCTAACTTGTCGTTAAACACGGAAAAAATCAGTGACTTGTCTTTTAGCTACAATAGAAGTGTTTCAAACTCTCCTCTTCTAACGTTTTACTCTCTTTATTAATTCCATTTGCTCAGTTTTGTTCATGGAAATATAGATTTCTTTAATATCAATGCTGACTTTCATGCTTATAATACAAGACATAAAGGTTGTTTAAGAGTTCAACAGTTTAAATACAGTAGCTCACAGAAAAACTGGTTATATATTTCTACTAAACTGTATAATTCATTACCAGATAAAATTAAATCATTGCCCCATGCTAAATTTAAATAAAAAAAAACAAGGATGTTCTGCTGGATGAATGTTTATATAAAATTGATGATTTTTTAACTGTAGATTGGGAAATCCATAACTAGTTTTATATTATGACCTAGATTATATGTTAACATTATTACTATTATGTAGTCTTACATTAATTTATCTTTAGTTGTTTTTCATCTAATTTTATTGTTCTAGCCATTTTGTATATTGAACTGTATTTTATGCCTATTTTAATTTTGTTGTACATAGTAATTTAGTGTAAAAAACTTGACTTTTGTCCATGCACTGTTATGTGTTTTATGACAATAAAAATCTTGAATCGAAGAGCTGCTGCGCCCAACTATGCAACTGACTGTGGCATTGCTTAGGTCGTTATTATTCATTTAGCAGTTTTGTTATAAGAGATTGATGTTATTGTAGCGGTAATACTCAAGGAAATGTTTAAAAAGTATATGACAATTAGAGAAAAACTTACCGGAGCTTCGTAGCTAGCCCTGAGAAAACGTCCATGAACAAGAATCTTAATTACAATAGTAATCTAATGAAAGAGATGTTAAGAATATTGTAGAATGCACTAAAAATAAAATATCAATTATAGTATATTTGACAATCAGAGTAATGAAATTTATTTTGAAATGAAGGAAGGGGCCACATGGTAAACTTTGCCCTGGGCCATCAAAAGTCTCTGGGCGGCCTTGGTGATGATATAATGGAAATATTTACGGTCTGTTTGGTGTTTACATAACAAATTACATCTGGTTATCAGTATCAGTCATGCTAATCTCATCGTAAAGATCATTCATAACAATCGTGATAGTGGTGGAAAAGCGTAATTTCCCATCCGCCATTTTGTTTTACTAGATTGTTGATGATAAAATAATATAAGCGACTTAAAAAACCCCTGGTTACAAATGTCATTAAAATATGTAATGTACTTTTTCGATTAATTCCAATTATGTAATGCTTTTGTTTACTGTGTCAATAAGTCAATAATAAGTCAATAAGTCATTTATTCAGTTAAAGTGACAATACAATTGCATTAACCAAGTCAACAGTGAAATACTGTGTTACAAAATTAAAAAAGAACTATCTGGTTACATAATAAGATGCTATTTATATTTCTTAACTAGCTAAATAACTAAATAAATATAAGGTGCACAACATGTGCTGAGTTATATTCATATGAATAACTCCTATGAACCGCCAGCAAGAAACTCATGAACGCTGTAGTAAGATCTATCCACGAGAATGGCTCTAAACTTTTTTTTTTGAATTTTGAAAGGTTTGACTCCAACTTGAGCTCGACAGGTAATTTATTAAAAAATTTGATGCCGTTATAAAAAAGGTGATTTTTGAAAAAAGACGTGCGATGCTGAGGAATTTTTAAGTCGGTACAGTTTCGGAGAAAGTGATTATGAACAGATGGACTTTGACTTGAAAATAATGAAAGGTTCTCCTTGACAAATATCAAACAAGATAATATGTAAATTGAGGGAAATGTCAACAGGTTACTGACACGGAATATTTCCCTACACAACCTTCGTCTACGGAGACCAAAAATTGCTCTCACAGCCTGTTTCTGGAGCCGGAAAAGGAACAAGGTCCTTGAGTTTTCAGCTCCCCATATAGATACAGCATAGTTTAAATGAGGATAAACTACACCATAGTAAGCGGAAAGCAATACCTCCACGCTGGCAAACCTAGAGAGGCGGCGCAAAATAAAAATACCTGAGCTAATCCGTCTACATACGAGTTCAATGTGAGAATGAAAATTAAGTGTGTTATCCAGATGGAGACCCAAGAATTTTACTGACTGAGAAGTTTCTATTTCATTTACACCCAACAAAATATTTATACCAATATTATTTTGTGCTCTGTATGAATTTATGTGGAAATCAAGAATTTTAGTTTTGTCTGCATTAAGTGTGAGCAAGTTTTCGTCAAACCATTGGAGCAAATTATTAGCCTCAATGAAGCCACGCATTTCAAGATCTTCCGTACTGGAGCCAGATACAGACAATGACGTGTCGTCCGCAAAGAGACATAACTCGCCTGATGTAATACTGCTTGGCAAATCGTTAATGAATAACAGAAACAGTACGGGACCGAGGACGGATCCTTGTGGCACTCCACTAGCAATGCTCTTTTCATTAGAACGATGAGCTGTTATACAACCATGTTCATCCGTAGCTGTTATTTCAACAAACTGCCTACGATTTGTTAGGTAAGAACTGAACCAATCTTGGGCCAAACCTCTTATTCCGCATAGCGATAATTTCTTCAGCAACAAATCATGGTTTACGTTATCGAACGCCCTGCTCAGATCGAAGAATACCCCCAAGCTAAACAGTCTCGAATCAAGAGATTTAGTAATGTTAGAAATAAGAGTAAACATGGCATGTACTGTTGTTTTATATTTTACAAAACCAAACTGATTTTTGAAAAGAATGTTATTATTTTCCAGGAAATCACAGAGCCTTGTCAATACTACTTTTTCAAACACTTTCGATACCGTTGATAGAATGGAAATTGGTCTAAAATTAGGACATGAATTATCACTTTTATTCTTTTTTATTGGTTTAATAATTGCAAGTTTTAGGGCTGTAGGAAACTTTCCCTGCTGAAAAGATGAATTTATCAGGTGGCTGAGAGGCATGGTCAGCAAGTCAACAGTTTCTTTAAGAATTATAGAGGATATACCATCTGATGCTGCCAACCTCTTGTTCGTCAGCCCTCTTACAGTAAGTTCTACTTCTTTTTCCGTCACTGGGCGAAAAAAGAATGAGTTTACAACGTTGCTATCTATCAGCACAGTTTTTGGCCTCGACCCAGTATCTTTCATCTCACCCACTTTCACAAAATAATCATTGAGAGTTTTTGCCATTAATATTGGTTTATCAACTACTTCACCATCGTCCTTTACTACTTCAGTCACTTTATGTGTTTGCGATTGTCCTGATTTGTTATCATTAATTAATTACTTGCCATATTGTCCTGGTTCTATTTTCAGATGTAGTAATTTTGCGTAAAATATTCTGTAATTTGCTATCTCTTATGAGGTTTCTGTAGGTATTTTTTACCCTCAAGTAATATTGCCTCATGAAGTGCATAGAATCAAGATCTCTTGTGCTAATATACAATTCTTGTACTTGTTGCCTATGGTTGTATAACTCAGTGCTCAGTTTAATTTTATTTGTTATTTTGTTTGTTTGTTTTAGTTTAACCTTTTTTTCAGGAAAAGATGTTTCAAAAATGTATCTTATACTGTTTTGGAAAATAGCATATTTGTCGTCAATATCTTGAGCTGAATACAATTCATTCCAATTCTCACGGCTAAGTAATGTCCTAAACACATGCTTGTTACTGGCTGATATAGATCGTGTGACCCTGAATTTGGCAGTATTGTCAGTATTAGCTTGATGTTTTATTACTGCTGTCTGAGCATAATGGTCAGATAAAGCTGAAACTACCACTGTAGTATCAACTTGACTGCAATCTAAATCTGTGAACACATGATCAATGAGAGTTTTTGAGCCTTTAAATTCTCTAGTGAATGATGTTACAGTGTTCATCAAGCCAAAAGAAGACATAATAGTTAAAAATTTATGAGCTGTAAATGAATCAGTTGCCAGGTCGATGTTAAAGTCACCTATAAAAACAGTTCCCCAGCACCCTGAGCCAAATCGGCACAAGCAGTTGGACAATAAATAAAAAAATACATCATGTTGATTGTTAGGGGGCCGCTACCCAGCTACCAAGAGCAAATCTCCATCCATAAGCTTTACTTTGGCAGCTGCCAGCTCAATAAGGCCCTCAATACAATATTCAGAGACGTCTAAGACCTTGTACTCTATGTGTTCCTTCATGAAAATTGAAACCCCACCTCTTTCTATATTTGAGCGGCAATAAGCTGCTACATTATTAAAACCATTTATTTTCAGTACATTAAATTCATGCAATTGTAGGTTATGTTCTGTTATACATATAATATCTGGTTCCTGGTCTTCAATAAAAATTTGGAAAGGCTCTAATTTCGACTCAAGGCCTCTTATGTTTTGGTGAGTTATTTTAAATAACTTTGGTACACTTTGCCCACATGTTTTCTAGACCCATCCACGGAACTCCGTACTGTTTTTGAACTAAATCTAAAAAATTCTTACTGTAAAAACACGACCACGTGTTGGTCTAGGTTGGGGTTTTTGGGACAAGGGTGAAAGAAGGGTTGAGTAAGGTTAATCTTATCTCAATTTTCCTGGTTTTTGTGTATAGAGCTTGAAAAGACGCGAGAGGTGTTATAGTGACTGGGAATTCTGTTCTCAGAGTGTTTTGAAGGACAAGCCAGCTGGACATGATCAGGGAAGGAGTTTTGGATTGAAACCCTGGTATATAATGCTAGATATCATGTTTGCAAGACTTTTTTTGCCCCTCATATTAAGATGGAGTCCATGTTTGGTGTAACAAGAACGGTTAAGTTGGGAAAGGGAGAGGAATAGAGTGTCTGATTGGAGCTCACAAAAGGTTTTGAGTTTAGAATTTTCTTCTTCGACCAGAAAATAAAGGGAAGGGTCGTCATGTCTCTCTGTCAGGCCGACCACAATGGTTTTGACTGCTGGAGCTTTGCGTAGGAAATCGCCAAGCTCATCAACGATCCCACCACAGCGCTCATTTACAAAGTTGTTTGTACCTGCCATTACCACAAGAAAATCATCTCTATTCATATTACTAATCACACCTGGAGATACATCAACAACCTGAGCCATTTTAGCGTTTGGTCTGACACTAGCAAATACTTTAAAATTACTTTTAAGCCTAGACTGAACAAGTTGACCAAGGTTTCTACCGTGGCTATCAGAGAGGATTGTCACCTTTGGACCATTTATCGGTTCATGTTTTGACTGTTTCACAAGAGAGCTCATGCCAAGCTCACTACTCTTGCTATGTTCAGATAACTGTTTATTTTTAGACGTTGTGCTTAAGTTTACTTTGGAGGTTTCCTTAATATTATTTACAGTGGTTGCATGAATTGGGGGAGTCTCAATGTCACAGCCATTGAGAGTAGAGAGAATGCTAAACTTATTAACAGTTGTAAGGCTTGCTGTCTCATTTTTTGTTTGAATATTAGACTTACTACAGTTTTTTGTTTTCTTAACAACCTCCCACGTCTCAGTGCCACTTTTTTTAATACAAAGTTTTAAAGGTGTAATTACATTTTCATTGTTGTTTCTGCTGGCGGTATTACCCACGTTGACATTAATTTCTCCTAGCAAGCTCTTGTTTGTTTCTGAGGTACATAAAAAAGTGCTACACCAAATTTTAAGTGGGGAGCTACCTCCTATTTTATTACAACAGTAACCATTTACAATTAACCTAGCATTTATCAACACATTAAGACCACATTCGAATTCATTTTTCTGCTGGGGGCATGTCATTTCATGAAAGAGGTCATTAGTGAAAGATAGTTTATTTGATAGAGATTGGGGCGGACTTAAAATTTGTCTTAGATAGTGAGTCAAAGTGTAATGCAATATGTGTAGTATTGTCAAGTACAAGAAGGCTCCAGTGTGAAGCACTGTCGTCTTTACTCGGGTCACTACTGTTGCTGACACAGCAAAATACATAGTCAGTTTTATCAAAATTGAGATCAACTAAGATTTTATTTACATCATGTTGGTCGCCATGTCTCAAGAATTGAGTCATGGAAGGACCCTAAAACATGCACCTTACATTGGATTGCATGTTTATTTGAGAAAATGAGTCAAAGTATGCTTGTAAGATGGTGTCGTCAAGCCACCTACTCTTATGCCAACATTTAGTCAGAGATTCTTTAAGCTCAGTTGTTAAATAGCTTATTTTTAGGTCTTTATCTTGGTTAGAATTATTGATGTTTTTTAGATTTAAATCAAGCTTTGAAATCTCACTCTCCTTAAGAGCTAACTTATCTTCTAATAGCAACTGGGTTGACATTGCATTAGATAGGGAGTGTTGAAGGTCATTTAGTTTACTATTTAAAATTATGATTTATTTTTTTTAAAACTCTTTTTCTGTTTCGATAGAGTCCTGAAGAGAGAGTGAGTCATTTAGATCCTCACGGCGTTTCATTTTTTCAAGCTCATAACAAGAAATAAGATTCTTATTTTCTAATTCAACTTTAACAATTGAATCCTCTAATTCATTATTAGTTTTACTGGTAAGTTCAAATTTATGCAAAAGATTAACGACATTTTGCGTTACTTTATTGACCTCACCTAATATTTCTGGATAGTTAACAGTTAGTTTTTTCAGATCATTAAAAATGTTAGAAACATAAATTTCAGAATCACCATCTAGATTTTCAACTGAGTCTAACATTGTTTCTAGATGTACAAGAGGTAAAATAACAGCAGCCATGCTATTTTAAAACTTACTAAAATATTATACAGGTAGTTAAATACAAGGATTACAATCAAATTATACAGTAAATATTTATTGTTTTGCCAATAATTGGCATTGAGTCATTCATTAACAGTAAGCAATGAATACAGAAGTATTCATTGCAGTAAGGCACCAACAATGTTCCATATGTTTTCCTTTTGGTGCAGGAGACGCCTGCCAGTTGAGAGCCGCGACACTGTAATAGTTCTACATGTAACTGCTTCCTGTCAGTTGTCAAATAGTTGGCGCTTTCGTTTATATTAATGTCTTTATTTAATCCATAATTAATTGAATCAATAATCTAGTTTATACAAACTCTACTATTTATTTACAAAATATTATCTACAACAAAACCACAATACAGAACAACTAAAGGTCAATTGGATAAAAAAACAAAAAAATTTTTAAATAAAATTGCAGAAAATGTCTATTATTCCTTGACAAAATCTACAATCACGCATGATAGGTTGAACGCCTGCAGAACTCCATTGGCAGTAGGTGATGCAACGAGGTATTGCACAAAGTGTAACCAGGTAGGCAGGTGTAGGCCAGGTCAATCTCTGTGTTGACAATATATGAGGGTCGGTGATAGGCCCTGCTTAACTCGGTAGGCAAAATGTCCACAAGTAGTAGGAGGTAGAGAGAGGTAAATTTGCAACTGGTGATATTTGCTCAGCATGAACAGCCTGCTTCCGGTGCGTCTAACTGGGACAGCGTCCCCCTTCCAGTTCCTTTTTTATTGATAGTGTTGTTACTTGTTTGGTTATGTTTATTGTTTATTAGCACGAGGTGCACGTCTCATATAGACAAAATTGAGGTTATTGATGACACAGTATTCCACCAAACATTTATTACTTACTACAAGAACTGACCGTGAGTTTTGTTGGCAAGGTGTATACTCACGACACTGTTAAATGCAACAACTTCGGTGGAAAAGAATGCAAATATCAATAATTATTAAATTAAAATTGAGCGAAAGTAAGCCCGTGCACTTCATAGCAGTCAGAGCTGCCAACCTGTGTAATTGAACCATTTCCGGACTTTACAATTGTTATATTTCTGGTGTGAGGCCTTCCTTACTAAGTTGCAAATGGTTTCAAATCGACTTATCTAACGTCTATTTAATCGGAACTTTTACACAATTTTTTACCTGATTTCATGTACTCTTATAGGACTTGTCTTTTCTATTCTATTTACCACACTGGTATTTACCCAAGATTCACGTATCCAGGGAATTTCTGAGTAACCTAGGGAAATTTAGATTTTTCATTTAGGGAAAAAACAGCAAGTTAGGTTGGCAACGCAGGGTCAGAAATAAAAATAGTCTTGCTAAACTATAAACCAAGATTGTCTTGTTTGTGTCCGTGTTGCTGACACAGAAATAAAATTTCTGTTCAAAAATAAGTTTTAAAATGAGTTGTAAAACCAACCATATAATCAAAAGTGTGATTAAAACAATTAAGTAAATTAGTACAAGCTAGTTTATTTCTGCTTCCAACAAGCATGCAGTGCACTTATTCAAAAAGTGTTAGGTTAGTTAGTTAGGCAAAACAAATGGTTTAACAATATAAAAATGAATTTAATTACTTGTTTTGTAGTTTATTTAACTTTAATTGGACAAATTAAAGCTGAATCAATGCTTGAAGGCTTCTACTGTGGGCGAGACAATTGTTATGATGGTAAGAAACAACATTATGGCAGGTATAATACAGGTTTATATTCTTAACCCTTTTAGTGCCAGAGGAATTTTCAAAGTCGCTCTCTGCCAGTGCCAGAGGGTTCTATTAATTTATACACTGTTCCATTAATTAGGCCTAATATCTCTGTTATTTATTACACAACATTAATAATTTTTTACCTAAAAAATCAGTCCCTTACAATAAAATAAAAATAGCCTTACACTACAGAGCCTATGCTATTGAAAATTAAAATAAATTTATGAGATAAAAATGTTCCTTGTCTCTTTTTCATTTGGGTATCCTTATGACTGGTATAAACAGGTGGGCTCTATTCAACCACTTTACTGTAATGACAATTTAGTTATTAACATTCTGTTTAAATTTCATAATTTGTTGACAAATTAAAAAGTTATGGCAATTTTTAAGTTGTTCAAAACAATTGTAAAATAGGTTGACAGGTTTTTGAACCTTTTGTATGAAAATAGAACTAAGCATTATAAATACATACTACAACCATTGTTTTATGTAATAGTTTATGTTTAACAATGAGAAGATAATCATAAATCGATAAAAAGTTTATTTTTTGAATGCATTTTGTTTGAAATTTAAATAATGTTGTGTAATGTTAGCAGGAAGTTGGAACTTAATGCATAGTTTTTTTGACGTCCGGATAACAGGATGTTTGCACTAAAAGGGTTAAACTAGGCTTATATATGTATGAGGTAAATTTAGAATGTACACGTATTTAAAGTATTTACCTAGGTTAGACTATCCTGCAAAATTTTTTAATATATAGATTTAGGGCCTAGTTAAATGAATCTTGGAAATGCGACATTGTTAAAGCTTGAATTCTGTGTTAAAAAGGACACGTTGAACGAGCGTAAAAAAAGTTGTATCTAACGTCTCAAAACTATCTGCTCTTTGAGAAAGGTTTTTTTTCAAAATGGAAAACACCATTCAATTAAGTTGTACAAATTCTAATCGAAAAACTAGGAGTTGTCGATTCGGAGACGACAGCGATCGATATTTTAGTGGCAGTCGTTGATTTGCCGCCAACATGAAAGTGTTTGGTATAAACTCATTATAGTACTATTGTTGTTGGTATTCGATATAATTATGATATTGATGGCAAGATAAACATTTAATCTATTGACTTATAGTGTTACACGTCTTTGGTTTATCTGATCATATGTTTGTTGTTTTGTTTTTGTCACAGCTGTTTTTAATTGTTGGTTACATTCAGTATCAGTCACTGTCGGCAGTAGGTTTTATGTTTCCTGAGTTTTACCTTTATGAGACATAGTATATAAAAATCCCTATAGATCTTGGCTATATATCTTTGAAAACTAGACTAAATCTGGTATTTATGCAGTTTCTTGCCACCAAACAAATTTGGAAAATTTTGCTTGAAATGGGTCTAGAGTTAGGACCTATTTACCTTCTAATATTAAAAATACCTAGCTGTATTTTCACGAGATAATGCTTTTTATTCCGCGAAAATAACGTATTTTACCAATAAATTCTAAAAAAACCAATGTCACAACTTTTAGTATTTTTGTCTACTGGTTACAAAGCACTGAATACAAATTTGGAAACTATTTTGGTCTATTAAAAATATGGTAATTATGCACTTTCTTGCCACCTCTGAAAATACAATGTCATGTTAAAAAAGTGATGAAAAATGAATTTATATCTCTTGAGGAGTTTGATTTTATCCGCGGAAAACTCGTTTTTTACCGAAAAGTCGAAAACTAGTTTTTATCTAATAATGAAAAAACCAACTTTTTTAAAAATCGTTAATTTTTGAAAATTTTTTTCCATTTCTTGTATTTTTTTATGCTGAACACAAATATATAACTGGTTTTGTAGTAAAATTATTTTTTCTGCTCGAAAAATGCATTTTTACTGACAACCAAACATAACCTAACTTATCCTAATTGTCTATTTTCTCAACAAAAATTCGTAATTTGTGTTAAATTCGAGCGTTTAGCCTCCGTGACGGCCTACCTGCCGTCACTTCGGTGGGAATATAGGCGAATTCGGTTTTTGTGATTAATAGTTGTATATAATGATCGCGTAATGGCCGCTAATCGCGATCTGCCGCGATAGTAGTTTTTCCGTTATTTCTCGAGAAATATTTGTAATAGACCAAAATAGTTTTTTAATTTGTATTGAGCGCAAAACACACGTCAAAATAAAAAAAAATATGATTAAAATACCATTTAAATTAACAGAAATATGACAAAAATACTAACAGCTGTGATATTGGTTTTTTCGAATTTTTCGGTAAAATACGTTATTTCCGCGGAATAAAAAGCATATCTCGTGAAAATACAGCCAATTCTAGACCCATTTCAAGCAAAATGTTCCAAATTTGTTTGGTGGCAAGAAAGTGCATAATTACCAAAATTATTTCTCTAGATATAACGGGAAAACTATTTTCGCGGCTGATCGCGATAAACGGCCATTACGTGATTATATACAACAACTATTCACAAAAACCGAATTGACCCATATTCCAGCTGGAGTGACGGCCGGCAGGCTGTCACGGAGGCCAAACACTCGAATTTAACGCAAACTACGAATCTTTGTTGAGAAAATAGACAATTAGGATAAGTTATGTTATATTTGGTTATGTCAGTAAAAAATGCATTTTTTGGGCTGAAAAAATAATTTTAGTACAAAACCAGTTATATATTTGTGTTCAGCATAAAAAAACACAAAAAATAACGAGAAATTAAAAAAAAGTTGTTGAAAAAGACTTATAAAAAAAGTTTGTTTTTTCACTATCAGATAAAAACTAGTTTTTCAATTTTTCGGTAAAACACGAGTTTTCCGCGGATGAGTTCAAGCTCGTCAGGAGATAAATTCATATTTCACCACTTTTTCAACAAAAAATCATATTTTCAGAGGTGGCAAAAAGTGCATAATTGCCCTAAATTTTCTACAAAATGGCTATTTTACTTTGTCCATTATCATTGGGGAACATTATTTTTAAGGCATGGTTCCATAATTTTTCAGTATGTAAACACAAACTTAAACATAATTATACCAGAAAAAAAAATTATGGGTAAAGATTTTGACATAATCCTATTACTATGTTATCCTGTAATTTAGTGACAAATATATATGTAAAACACTATAATATATGATAGAACCTTTATTTTTAAATATTAGGGTAATTCTGCACTATTACTTAGTCAACTTCAAATCTTGTCATACTTTCATAAAACATTTTTGGGATGCTAAATATCAATAGCGTGAAATTAGCGTGACATGCAGTGTTGAAAATCTTCAATGTTCGGTTAACTCACGTGTTGACAGTGCTCGTATAACACACATGCCACTGTCATTGTTCCTTATCATAAAATCAACGTGACGTTAATAATGCGGCCTTGACAGCGTTCGTTTGACTGGCCCTAAGATCCAACAATAAAAAAAAAAAAACAATCAATTTTAACCCTAGATCTGGACAATGCAAAACACACCAAACGGTTGGCCTGTTTTGGAGCGTGCTGTAATCCTTATTGTAAATTTGATAAAAAATAGTAAATGGAGTCAAACATTATTAAAACTGCATATCGTTTTTCTTTGTATGAATCATACTTTTACATCAAATTATTATAGTTGGGGTAAAAACATTGTTCAGAATTTATGGCCTATCTTGAGTAGAGTGAAAAATGTCAATTGATACACATAGGGATTTTGTAACTGGCAACCATTATAGCTGGTATACAACGTTTCTAGGAAAAATTCCATGATAGCTAAAATGTAACTATTTAATTGCTAAATACTGACCAGTAATAAGATTTTCGATAAAAATATAATTAACTTGTTGGGAATGGTTTTTTCAACAATTTTGAAAATTGAAAAGTTAAAAATTTTGTAGTACTAAAGTGTTATGTTTGGTATTCACACAAGTTAAAGAAAAAAAGTCATATTTAGTATAGAATTCATAAATGTTTTCATAAAATTTGTTTTCATCTATGGAATTAAATTTGAAAGTTTTGTCTGTGAATTTTAATATTTGTGTACCCTTTTGACTGAGTGTTTTTAATTGAGGCAGAATTAAACTATGAACAGCAGTAACAAAGAAATTATCAAAGAGAGAACACACATGTTTGGCATCTGAAATTCTATTTTCCCCACCACATAGTACTATGTTATTAAATTATTTATTTTGGTCTTTGCCAATTTCATTATTAATTCTTTTCCATGTTGTTTTATTAACTTTCAAAGAATGTTGATTTTTATTTTCAAAAATAGGCCTAACTTGTTTTTCCAAGACAATATTTTTGTTTAATACCTTTTTTTTGCTCTTATTCTATTTCTTAGTTTGACATTATTTCTATAATTTCTTAAAAATGTACTCATTTGTACAATATTGATCTGACTTGCCTAACATTACTTGTCCAGCTTGGCTTTGGATTGTTTTTAATTGTAACTTTACTTGTAGGAAAATATACGTTAAAGTAAAGTTTTCCTAAAAGTTTCTTATCAGGCAGCCGATGAGTGAGCATAAGCGAGTGTTGTTGGCCTGTCCGTTGACCGCCACTTCAAATCCTGTTCTATCGTGATTTTTCATAAACCTTTCTATAGTGTATCAGAGTTTTTGGAGATGACTGTGCACCAAAATAAAATATTTTAATGATTTATGTGTAGGCTATTATATATATTTCTTTTAAACCATTAATTTGTTAAACTTTTACTTCATTTTGGCGCATGCTATACAATAATGTATTGTGTTTATGGCAATATAGTTTCAAAACAGCAAAGGATATACCTATTTTCAAATCAAACGATAAATCATGTGTAAGTAACTGTAGGCCTATATCTTTTAAGTGTACTATCCAAGGTGTGAGAGGAGTGTGTCAAAAGACAGCTACATCAATATCTTGAAAACAACCAATTGTTGTCCAATTGTCAATTTGATTTTAGAAAGGGCAAAAATGCATCTGACTCTGTTCAGGATTACCAAGGATATAATGGATGTTTTAAATTGTAATAAAAAGTGCTTAATTGTGTTTATCGACCTTGCAAAAGCTTTTGACTCTATTGACAGAGTTAAACTTTATCAGAAACTTGAATATATTGATGTCCGTGGAACAGAACTGGTGTGGTTCAAAGATTAGTTAAAAGACAGAATTCAGGTAGTTTCTATCAACAATCAGTGACACAATCAATGTTAAATATGGTGTGGTACAGGGAAGCACTTTAGGCCCCGTTTTTTTTTTTTTTTCTTTATTTTAGTTTACATGAATAACATTGATAAATTAAATATAAATAGAAAATTCTATTTATTTGCTGATGACACTGCTGTGATTTTTGATGGGGACACCTGGGAAGACGTCTTTGAGAAGACCTGCCATGGTTTAGCCATTCTAAAACAATGGTTTGATATTAATATCCTAACGATTAACCTGTTAACGAGTGAAGCAAAATGATCCCAAACGAGTACGGACGTCTGTGCCCAAATGAGTATGGTCGTCTTTAGACGTCCCTAATATTTATTTTAAATTTCAGCTATAATTAAATGTCGATGTAAGTGTATGAACTTCCATATGATACCCGCATCCTATTGGCCACCAATGGGACTACAGCTGTACTTTAGTCAGCTGATAGATGACGCTTCAATGCCAGCTGTGGTGTTTCCCTCGCATTTTCGTTGCGCACCAAATCTGTTTCTCCTCGTGTCTAACCTTATTGCGTTCTGCTATATTTACGTTTCGTTCATCTATAGTAGGCCTAATTACATTTGGTATTTTGCCAGTGTGATATTTTGTTTATTTGTATATAGTTATCTTGTAAGTGTTACAAAGTAGTTGTATTTAGTTATTTTCAGCGTTGTACAGTAAAATATATATTTTCTTTTCCGTGTTGTATTGTAAATATGTTAAAAAGTTTGTCAGTGTTGTACAGTAATTAGTTAATTTTATTCATCAGTGACTTATTTATTACAATGGACTCTAACAAGTGATATTTAGATCGAAGTGATGATATTCGTGAAGCAATATTTAGTGACAGAGAGGACGATTCACTGCTAGACAACTATGGCGAAGTAATTGGATCTGATGTGGATAGCTTGGGCTCAGAGTATGAATCAAGTGATGAGAGAGAGGATAATACATTTGACGAAAGTCTGCCTTCACACGATCATTCAAATGGTGAGTCATCTGTTGTAAATAATGTAGAAATGGAAGAAAATAATACTCAACCTCTAATAATTGATGATGATGTTGCTGAACAAATGTCAAATAATATTGATTTTTGTCCTGTTTGTAAATGGCACCACGATGACGATTTTCGTCCTAAGATAAATAACTTTGATTCATCCAAATCTAAAGTACTTATATTTGACGAACTAAAAGAAACTGATTGGAAAGAAATAGATTTTTTCCATGAAATTTTTGATTTTGATTTTATTTCACATATAGCTGAAGAGACTAATAAATATTATAAAGAGTGTTGTAAAGGAGTTTTGTCTGAATACTCTAAATTAACCAAATGGGTACCAACAAATGCTGATGAACTGTATTGTTTTCTAGCTACGTCCTTGCTTATGTCTCACTGCAAAAAAAAATGCAGTAAAACAATATTGGTCAACAGATCCTCTAATTGAAACACCGATTTTTTCAAAATTATTTTCTCAAGATAGATACCTGTTATTACGACGCTTATTACATTTTGATGATAACAGCAAATCCACAAGTAAAGATAAATTATATAAAATTAGGACAGTTATTGAGACATTGAGGAAAAAATTTAGTTCTGTGTTATATCCTGGTAGAAATTTAGTAATTGACGAAAGTCTAATGTTGTGGAAGGGGAGACTTTCCTTCCGTCAATATTTGCCAAATAAAAGAAAACGTTTTGGCATAAAATTATTCGTTCTGTGTGATTGTGAAACTGGGACAGTTCTTGATTTCATTGTCTACACAGGAAAAGGAACTGATATTGAACATGGGAATGTTGAAGGAGAGCTGTCTTCTAAAGTCATAAAAACTTTGATGATGCCTTACTTGAATAGTAATCATATAATATTCATGGATAATTGGTATAGCAGTCCAACTTTCCAACTTTATTTGAGTGGCTTATTCAAAATGGAACAGGGGCTTGTGGAACAGTAAATCCAATCAGGAAAATCTTCCATGTTTACCGAAAAAGATGAAAAAGGGGGAAGTTGTCGTACGTCACACAGAAAACATACCAACAGTAAAGTGGTGTGACAAGCGCCCAGTAACGGTTTTATCTACCGTTGATCGACATGAAATGGTGTCTGTTGATACCAGATCAAAAAACAATGTACTAAAACCTAAATGTATTGTGAACTATAACGCAAATATGGGAGCAATAGATAAGAGTGATATGATGATGTCATATAACGACTCTACCAGAAAAACCATCAAGTGGTATACAAAATTATTTTTACACTTGTTGGACATTGCTGTACTAAATTCGTACTACTTGTATAAACAAATGATGAAACTAAAATCACCAAATACTAAAATACATTTGATGGACTTCAAGTTGAATCTAATACGACAGTTATTAGAAACACATATGTTACCCAGAGAGGAGGCAGCTGTTGCACGCCCGGTGAGTGGTGACAAACAGGCCACTTCATGGCCTGTCTGGCCGCCATTTCATGCGACCACTCCCAATGAGAGAGGGTGGAGCCAAAAGAAAACAACGGAAATGTTTTGTATGCACTCATACTTCACGGAGGGCTTCACAGCGCAAAGCACGGCCTATGAGTGCTCCAAATGTGAAGTTGCACTTTGCATTTACCCATGTTTCGAACAATTTCACACAATGGAAAAATTTTAATTTTGCTAATTATAATCACAGTTTCCACCATTTTGATTTGTAAATATTACCATATTGTATCTTAAATTACTATTTTTAATAAAGTATAACAGTTTATTAATAATTTTAGAATTTTTTTTTTTCGTACTCCCTGGGGTCACTCTAATGGTAAATGCTGCACTCACTAACAGTATGGAAATATGGACGTCTTAAGACGTCCGCACTCCTCAACAGGTTAATGTGAATAAAACTAAGTGTATGCCTATCGCTTTACAACCTGGAGCTGAGTCACCAGTGGGACTCAAAGTCAAGCTACACGTGTGTGGCGACACTACCAGCACTGTATGCCTCTGTCAGACAATTTAGCGGGTCTCGCACTATAAATCTTTAGGAGTGGTTTTTGATATCAAATTGAGATGGGAAAACCACATTATCACATTAAAAAATAGACTAAGAAAAATGATCTTTGCATTCTACCAGCTTGGTTGTATATTGAATGAAAGTGAGTTTAAAATACAGTATACAGTGCATTAGTACAAACTGTTTTGCAATATGGCATACTTGCTTGGGGAGGTGCATTCAAAAGTATTCTTGATCCATTATCTGTAACGCAAAGTGCCATTGTCAAAGCAGGTTTACACAGAAATAGGAGGTATCCAACCAATTTATTATATTCGGAAACTAATATTGTCACTATTAGATAATTATACAACAAAAATCTTTTAATATACCGTATCTATATATACATACAAACAAAGAATTTATAATAACCCCAGTAAAACATAATTATAGAACAAGGAGCTCACAAACAGTCGGCACTCAAATGCTTCGTATCGTAAAAACAATTAATTGGACAAATCAGTTCTTTGTTGCTAACATTATCTATAGAAACATTCCGCCAGAGATAAGAAATGTGCGTGGCTCGCTCCACTTCTACAAGCGGCTGGTTACCGCCTGGCTACTATGGGCTGGTGCTGACCATGCTGATTCCCTTCTTCGATCCGTCTACACTCTGACAAATTGACAATTCGTAACTAGCTGCTCATGAAATGTCAGCCTGACTCGGAGCCAGTACCTGTTAAAATGTAATTCTGTTAATGTAATTCTATGGTCAAATTAATTATAGTCCTTGATATTTGTATGTATGCATTTATTTATATGTGTGCATGGATGTGTACATATATATTTACATTTATCTTTTTTCCGTGGTTCCGTCTTCTTTTTATACAGGCCTATTATTTACGACTCCTCTAAATTAATATAAAAAGATTTAATGCCTGTACAATCTTGAACTAGTTGTCAGACTCAAACCATCTCCTGTCTGTTCAATATAATTTCCTGTCTTATTAGTTTTTAGTTTTAAGATTATTTTTATCATACAATATTACTTTTTGTTGTTATCATTCATATGTATAATTTGTATTTTTATATTTTTTAATTATTTTTTTGAACTGTAACAGATCATTTAGCAGTAAAGATTTATAATACTTTGTATGATAGGGACTCCTCACCTACGCACAGACCATTCTGGTCCATGTGGAGAGTAATTCCTTGCGTGATTTTTACTGAAATATGTTTATAATATTTTTACTAAAGGAATAAACTGATTTGATGTAATACATTTGAAGTAATGTTTGTGCGTGTGTGTAAGTACAAAATTTCGAAAAACCATAGTTTAACTTAGTTTGAAACTAAGCCAAAAAACACGGGTATAAAGCTTTATCAGACTCTTCCTAGAGAGTTGCAGGACATTGTTGAACTTCAAAAATTAAAATACAATTTAAAATCTTATTTAGTAAACTAACTCCCAATTTAAAGTTTTTCTTTCAATCGAAAGACCTTGATTTAAAAAAATTGGTAATCCCTATCTAAATATAACCCTTTTTGGTGCACCCTAACCTATCCAATTCCCCTCCTATGGGACCACGGATGGAAATAACTAGTAACAAGTAAGTAAGTAATCAACAAATCGCGGACAGTGAGCGTTCACTTTTACTCATTACCAGTTTTCTGTTTTCTACAAATGACAACACAGTTGTCGTAGAAACAAATTAAAAACAACATGTAATTAAGTGTTTCATTACGTTTCTAGTGGTATATAAATCACATTGCTATTCTGTGGCGGTAGTCCAAATACGCTGCCACCACTGTCACTTATTAAGGGGGACAGACACTAGCATATTCCCTCAGATGTACCACGTGGTCATGGAACAAATAACAACTGCGGCTTTCAGTAAATGTCCTTTGTATTTATTTTACATAATCCACAATCCATAATAATAGATTCAGTAAATAATGTTATATTATAAAACGAACAAAATCCCAACATCCAGTAAAATCTACAGTAAATTACATATATCTGATAATTAATAATAGCCAAGAGCCGATCTAGACGTAACTCATACTGCTCGAGGTTTGGAAGAGTTCACCCCTACTGGTCACCTCCACACGCTTGCATGGCGATCGGTGATTGGTTTTGGCAAATGCCCATTTATAAATGTTCTGCCCACTGAACATTTTCCCGGCCCACATCACTAAGCACCGCTGATTAAGAACTTTTTGAGCTCATGTTTGAAATTTTTTAGGTCAAGAATCTCAGCTAGTCTAGATGGTAATTGGGAGAGCAGCTTGAGGCCAACATATTCAGGTTTACTTTCAAACAGTTTTAATTTATGAGAAATGGAAGGATGGACATTTTTATTTCTTGTGTTGTAGGAATGCTAATGGGCCTTTACAAGGTGTTGTTCTTCAACATATGAAATAACTTCAAAAATTTAAATAGAAGGTATTGTTAATAAGCCCAGTTCCTTAAAATGAAAAAAAAACACTTATAATATATGAAAGTTTTAAAATATATCGTACAGCTCTTTTTTAAAGAACAAGTATTCTGTTTAAGTTATTACTGAATATTCCCCAGAGTATAATTGAGTAACTCATCAAGCTCTCAACTAAGCCAAAGTAAACCAGCTTCGACAAAGTAATGTTGTTCAGAGAAGAAGATGTTCGCAGAAAGTTGTTTCGTCAACTACTCAACATGATTGTGGTCCACCTGAGACCACTGTCCAGCCTCACCCCCAAATAATCAACAAACAAGATTGATATTTGAGAAATATTGTGAAACGTCACTAAGGTTGAAGAAGATTTCCTGTTCCAAGATAATAAAATTTTCATGGGAGGTCAAAACAGGTATCATCCGCAAGTATAGTAAGGAGTTTTCTTTTTCCAATGCTTGTTGTTGTCTACTGCAAATAAATATATTTAATATTAATTAATTGGTCTTGGTAGTATTAATTAGTCAGAGATGTCATTAATGTACAAAATGAACAAAATGAACAAAATAGGTCTGAGAATGGATCCCTGTGGACACCTAAAGGAACTGTTTTAGATTTTGAGTAAGAAGATTTTATGATCCATTTTTCATAAAAAAAAGTCCACTTAAGTTACATGAGATCTCTCAGAAAGATACACCTGAATCCAGCCTAAAGCATTGCCTTTGATGCCAATTTCTGCTAACTTAGTGTGCTACGCAATCAAACGCCCTAGACGGGACGATAAAACAACCAATGGGCGTCTGACCACCGTCCAAGGAGTTGATGCAAGAATTAATGAAGCTGAGAAGAGCGAGCTTGGTAGACTTTTGTTGATCACTGGTTTTAGAACTAAAAAAAAACACATGAAATGAGCAAAAATTGCAATAAATAACAGTTACACAAATAATGAATTATTTAATTTTCTTCACTAAGTACGAGTTTTATGCAGGACAAAATTATTTCTCCTGCTAATCTAACTAATTTTTTTTGTGTTTTGTAGTAGCTGCCATAGATCAAAAAATTGCGACAGTCCAGCTACCAAATTTGTTGCTCATTTAGAACTACCCAGGGTGTACGTACAGCTTTAAAGAATTGTTGTGGACGCGATCAATATCACACCCCCAACAACAACAAATTTCGAAACCCACCCCTACCTTTTGCTTTCCAGTTGAGCAGATAAAATTTCTCGCCAACATTCTTGGGTTGTAGCGTGGAACAGTTTTGATGGACAAAGTAAGTTTCTTATTAACGATTCGTCAATACCTGTAGGTGGGATGAACCTCCCTCGTAGGGAGTGGACACTCTTGAATTAGTTCTGAACTGGTGTTGGCAGATACTGTAAGTGTAAATGGGGATTGACACTAGATCAGTCATGTGATTTCGGGGAGTCTATCCAAACAATGGATCACATAGTTACAGATAGTACCCTGTGCTCTTTTACGGAGGGATTAGCCAGCATACACAAAATCAGTGAGGCAGGTCTTAGATGGCTCGATGGATTGGACTTTGCTTTGTGACAGATCACTTTAAACTTTTAATAATTAAATATACCATTATGACTTTTGGATATTTACATCACAGCTTCAAAATTAACAAATGGTAGTTGACAACAAACCATATGATATATATTTATGTATAACTAATTTCTTTTTAGTTGCATTTTTCAAGGTTAGTAGAAAGTGTGGTATTTATGTAGTTTCTTGCAACCTAACAAAATTTGAAAATTTTGCCTGAAATAGGTGTAGAAGTGGCTGTATTTTCACGAAACATGCTTTTTTTATTTCTGCGGAAATCATGTATTTTACAGAAAAATTTGAAACAAACCAATGTCTCAACTTTTAGTATTTTTGACATATTTCTGTTAATTTGAAATAAATTATATATTAGTCATATTTTTTATTTGGGTGTGGTTTTATTTGTGCTGAATATGAGTTTGAAAATTATTTTGCTCTATAACAATTAATTCTAGAGATATAAAAGAAAAACTACTTTCACGGTGAATCGTGATTAGTGCCCATTACACGATCATTACATACAACATAACAACTACTAAGCACAACAACCTAATTTACCTATATTGCTGAGTGACGGCCGTCAGGGAGGTCAGGCACCCGAATTTAACACAAATTACAAATTTTTATTGAATTACAACCATAACCAACTTATCCTAATTTATACAATTAGGATAAGTTTGGTTATGGTTGGTTAGGTCAGTAAAAAGGGCATTTTATGGGCTGAAAAAATAATTGTACTCAATTTTACCATTATGTATTTGTATCAAATTTGATGAAAAATAAAGATTTTTATAAAAGTTGGTTTTTTTTACTATCAGATTAAAAACTAGTTTTTCAATATCAGAGTAAAAACCGAGTTTTCCGTTGAAATCAACCTCCTCAAGAGATATAAACTCATATTTCACCACTTTTTTGACAAGAAATCATATTTTCAGAAAGTGCATAGTTACTGAAAGTGCATAATAATGGTTACATCAGGTTCTGTTCTGTTTTCTTTCTGTTTTATTGAAAACTAGGGGAAACCCCTGCATTCCTTGTGTGACAAACCCGTAACTCGCAGCATTTTGGGGGGCAGCTCAGCCTGCGGTCTCGCCTGGGAACTCTGCCTTTAGCCCCTTTGTGTAACTCGGCCTACAGCTTCGCTAGGACACTGCTTTTTTTTTCTTTTTTTTCTAATTGCATAAAACAATTATTACAATTGTATCGCAATCGTCATAACGTGCATACAGTTTAAACTAACATTAAGTCCTAAGTCTAAATTAAAATATCAATGAATAGTATTTTACATTCCAATTACTCATTCAAACATACAATTGAACATGCAAACAATTCACACATATACATTCAATCACACAGGCCAACATGTAGGAAATTATGCGGTCTCCCAGCTATAGGCCATAAACTCATCCACACTGTAGAAGGCTTGTGCCAAGAGGATGGACTTTAAACGAGTTTTGAATGCTTTCGGCATTGTGGCATTTTTAATTGAATCTGACAGACTGTTGACGAATTTAGCTCCTGCCTGTGAGGGCAGTCGCTCAAACGCTGCCGTTCTGTGTCTCACAGTTCGATAGGTTTCTCTGCCTCTAGTTTGATAGGAAGGGAAGTTAGACCCTCGTATGTGAGTACATTTTGTCATGAAAAAAACTGATGCTTCTAAAATATAGAGGCAGGGCAAAGTCAACAGTTGTAACTTTTTGAATGTTGGTCTGCACGACTCTCTCCAGTGTGATTTTGCTATTATTCTGATTGCTTTCTTCCGGAGCTTGAAGATTTGGGAGAAGTGTAAGTCAGTACACCCACCCCACAGAGCTACTCCGTAAGAGATGTGTGGGTAGATGATACCATAGTACGCCGTCATCAGGACCTGAGTTTGGCAGTACTTGGACAGCTGCCTCAAAACATAAACGCCTGAGGATAGCTTTGCACACACATTGTCGACGTGATTACCCCAAGTCAACCCTCGATCGAGGTGTATACCAAGGAATTTTGTCACGTCGACTTCCTCGATCTCAGTGTCACCCACCATGCTAATGTTCTTGTATGGGCGGGTGGGTGAGCCAATGTCACTGCCCTTGTATGGGCAGGTAGGTGAGTCTGTGCAACTGTTATAATGATCTGCAATGTACCAGAAAGAGTGTGAACAAGTTAAAATCTGCTAACCAATGCTTCTTTTGTCTAAAAATAGGTCACAATGTAAAAACGGAATAAGGTTTCATGCATGAAATGCAAAACATCCCATCACATTTCCATTTGTAATGCAAAATTACCTGAACCGATATCTTATGGGAAGATTGGCGTTGATATGAAGAACTTTACTTATCTTCAAACGGCCAGTTTTTGGATCACAAGGCCAAATGGTCTACGATACAAATGGTACACGATGCAATCTGGATGCTGGTAGTCAGTCGAGCTTCATAAGTAGAAACTTAATTGATCAACTTAAGCTAAATGTAGTTGGAGACACACTGTCTGATTCAGATTGTTGCAATGAAAATTGAATGAATGTTGATTTTGTTGGGTTTGTTTTGAGATTGAGTTCATTGAAATGCTGTAGTGAGCCATTCAGCTCAGTATACGCTGTCATTTCAAGTTCTTCTTTTGATGATGCTCCAAAACAGAGTCGTGTCATCTGCATACTGGACGAGCCGTCCATATTGCAGTAATGAACCAACATCCTTCACGTAGATCAAGAAGAGCAGAGGACTTAGAATAGAGCCTTGCGGGACCCCATAGCTCAGTCCCTCCTCTCCTGAACATACGTTTGAAATTTTGGCGGTTTGAGTGCGGTACTCAAACCGCGTGCGGTACGGTACGGTAATTACTGAGGTACTATTTCAACCACTGGAGTGATATTCCTCGAACCCCGTAATTTTCTAGTTTGTGTAAGAGGGTGCCATGATCAACACAGTCGAAAGCCTTTGATAAATCTAGGAATACACTGAGTGTACTCTTTTGACTTTCGATGCCTTCTAATACCATATCTACTAAACGCACGACCGCGTCTATTGTAGATTTTCCAGTTCTGAACCCAAATTGGTTTTTTGAAAGAAGATTATTTTTTTCCAGGAATGACAAGATTCTCGAGAAAAAAGCTTTCTCGAAGACCTTGCTAAAGACAGGCAGAATTGAAACAGGGCGGTAATTTTGAATTGAAAAAGGGTCGCCTTTTTTGAAAATTGGTGTGATTTTTGCTTTTTTAAGAGGGAGGGAAAAGTTTCAGTTTGAAAAGAAAGATTGATGAGATGTTCAAGTGGGTTCAGAAGGTGCTCAGAGCACTGCTTGAGCAGCCACATTGATACGTGGCTTAAGACATTTGGCTTTTTTGTTGCAAGCTCTCTTATCATTCTAGCAATCTCCTCCTTAGTGACTGGGGCTAGGGATAAAGAACTCACTGGCCCCTGAAAAGGTGGTGGTGGTGTATGATGCTGTATGACAAAGACCCTGGTCAGCACCAACCGAGGAAAAGAATCTGTTAAACGCCTGAGCGACTTTGAAAGGATCTTTGATTTGATTGTTTTCAATGGTGACTTTGTTTGTGAGTCGGTGGGTTTTTACTGTTGATTATGGCCCAAGCAGTTTTTGAGACGTTTTTGTCGTGAGCAGTGCTTTTGATACATCATAAGCCTTGGCAGCCTTTATGCCTTTTTGTAAATTCTTTTGTAATTTTGAGAAAATTGTTTGTCTGCTACATTGGTCGAGTGCTTGTTGATTTCGGACAGAAGTTTTAGCCTTTCGAGACAAGAATGCCTTTAGTAATCCACTTGCTCTTCATTTTCCTCGGTTTTTGGATTGATGTTTTCAAGGGACAGCTCACGTTCAGATGGAGGTTAAAACAATCCTGAAATGATTTGAATTAAGTTTCTACGGGATCTTCGAGGTTGAAAAACCCCCAACTCTCTTTAGATAAAAGGGAATTCAGTAGGGTAATGTTTGTGGGCCTCATAATTCTAATGGTTTTTTTTTAATGTTCTGATCCCGCTATGGTTCAGGACCTCTGATAATGGCTTGTTGGCCGTAGTGGTCTGAGATCGCTGTGTTAATCACAGACACCCTCACTTCTGTCATGTTTGTGATTATATTGTCAATTGCTGTCGATGAAATATCCGTCACCCTAGTTGGTGACTCGATTGACCAGAAAAGGTTAAACGACCTTAAAAGGTCTCCGAACCTTTTTGTTGTGGGACTTTCAACATCCAGCACGTCGATGTTAAGATCGCCCATTATGATAACATTTTCACATTTTTTGGTTACATCGGACAGCATATTTTCAAAATTTGATAAGAAGATGTCTTCCGTTCCGCTGGGAGACCGGTAAACTCCAATAACAGAAATTGGAGCCATTTTGGTTTGTATTTTTACCCCTGCAACTTCTAAGTGTTTTTCTGATGATTTAAAAGAAATGTACGGGAAAGATGAAATTTCTTTTTTTACAAAAACTGCTACACCTCCTCCTTTGGAAAGGTTTCTGCAGTAATGATTCGCCAATAGAAAATTTTGAATTTTGAAGTTGTCAACGTTACTGTTGTTGAAACCATGTTCGGTTACAACCAGTATGTCCGGGTCAAGCTCTTCGGTCATAAGCAGAAGCTCATCTGCTTTATTGGTTGCTATCTGTGCGTTTTGGTGAATCAGCTTAATTTTCATGCTTGGCTGATTTTCCAATTTTTGTTTGTTAGATTTTGTTCGTCTGTTTGTCATGTCTACCTGGTGGCTGAAACTAGATTATTTAAAAAATCACAAGAAGCATTTAAAACTGATTTTTTGTGGTTATTCGTTGTTCGTGTGTCCGTTTGAGGTGTTTTCTTGACGGTGTCAGCATACGTTGTAGGAGAACAGAGCGTCGTCATGCGTGGATGTTGAGCATCCTCATCACCTTCTCCTTGGGCGCGCGTGCCGGCAGTGGGGGGTCAGAGGTCCGCTGGCAACTCGCCGGCTTCTTCCCGTCAAAGGCGTCAACTCGGGTGCTTGCTTTGGACAGAGCTTCTACCAGTAACCTCGCCAACTGCCACTTTCCTCTCAACCGTAGGTGCATTCCATGTTTCATAAAATCCCTTCGATGCAGCTCGCTCATTTTTAGGATTGTGACGTTATTCCTCTCAGCTAACTCCTCGGTGTATGCGTTCACGAGTGCCGTTTCTTGGTTTATATCATGGGTGGCTGGCAGGTCATGTCGGTGTGGCAGGGTTGCGATTATCAACTTCGTGGTAAGGGGCTTTGCGGTTATTCGTTTTTCTATTAGTTTATATAGGTTTTGCTGTTCACCCGCGGCGAGTTCATTGGTCCCGGCTATGAGGACATCACAGCGAGACCCATTCTTAGCCGGCTATGGCTTCTATGCGGTGATTTGTGGCAGCTTAGCACCAGGCTTGCACACACCCATAACAGGAACACGTTGCTGAAGGAGTCTAGAGGTCAGATCTGCGATGTGGCGCCCAGGGCTATCGCCCTCGATGACGATCAATTTGAATGTGATGGATTCTGTTGGTGGTGGGGCGTGTTGAAGTTTCGGCTTGGAGTAAAAAACCATGTTTTTTATTTGCTTTTTTGGTTGACTTGCGGTTTTTTATTTTTTTGTTTTGAATTTTTTGTCTTGGCTTGATTGAATGGGTTTTCTGGCGCGGGTCTCATTTTTTCCACTGGAGGATCCGATGTTGTCTGTGAATTACTGATGCATCGGTCCTTGCTAGCCTCATTCTGCAGTAACATCAGTTTGGCCTCCAACACTTCGATCGTAGTTCTCAACCTAATAATTAGTTCCGCCGACGAGTCACATTGGGTACAAGGAGAGGCCTGAGCCTTTGACAGAGGTTGAAGTTGTGTGTGATCGCATTGTATTGCAAAATCTACCGTCTTGGTATGAGAATTGATTGTGATTTGGTTGGTGGTGTCTGTAAATATTTCAGAAGTATATTGAAGTAGTCGTTGGTCGGATTCAATGCTATGGTCTAAGACACATTTAAAGTCTTGTTCGAGTCTGAGTACTTCATCCTTCAGACGTCGGTTTTCCTGGATCAGTAATTTTATTTCCTGTGTCGAGTGGGATTCGGGTGTGGAAGTAACAGATTGAAATGTGGACAGAGATGTGTTATTCGGTGGTGTATCCACCGGCCGGCAGGCCGAAGGGGTGTGGGCAATAAGAGGCGTTAAGCTAAAATTTGAATCTGTGATGGATGCTTTGGCTGTGCTATTGTGAGTAGGCTGTGTAGTTTGGGGGTTCGACTTTGATATCGAAGTCGTCGGAGACTGGGCTTTCGGAGTTTCGGCCGCCGTCAACGATAACGTCTCATAGTAACTGGATGGCACCCAGTGTGATTATCATTTGTGATGGTTACAGATGTCATTTGGGCGTCACTTTTTATTGTAGCCCCGCAGGTTCTTCTCCATTTTTTAGTGTCTGGTATAACCTATATTTGTTATTTCCAAATTATATGCAAGGCTTTCCTTTTGAAGTTTGCTCAGTTTTAAAAGACATTTTGATGGCGATGATTTGATGAACGTGCAATAATTATCAGCATGTATTAGTCAGCAGTAATATAAAATATTAAATCCTTAACATTAAACATTAAGTATTAATGTCCATACAGCACAAGAGATAGATTGCAGTCGCTCGAGCAACATATAGTGAACTCATACGCCACCTGTGAGGGTTAAGGTCAACTGTCACTCGTTATCAATCTGCTCACCAGCAAGTATTGCCATCAGCAGGTGACAATATGGACTAATTTCAGTAAGTCCTATTTACAGTATTTTTATATCTTGGCAGCAGCGTCCTATGTCAAATGTAATATTTCAGATATAACCTAGAAACTAGTTGTAAAAACATCAGTATAAATAATATTTTTAAGTTATTACAGAAATTTTAACTGAATGCCGGAAAACTCAGCCAGTATTTCTTTCCAAATGCTAACAAACTACCACTCAGTAATGCATTTCAATTAACTAGACTACATATTCACGCACAAGGGGAAAAACGCGACACGCACACTCATAACAAACTCAGACTTCATCTGCTATAGGCCTTATTGTGGAACTCGGCCTGCGGCCTCTTGAGGAAGCTCAGCTTACAGCCTAGCTAAGACAGTATGTATAGGCCCATTTATGGATCAGCCTACGGGCTCACAGGGACACTTGGTCTTTATCACAATGAATTTTGGTTTTTGGGCCAGTGAAGTCCATAAACAGTATTTTCTAAAATCTTATGGTATTTTAGGAATCAAGAGAAAAATTACTTTAACTCTTGAATAGGAGAAGATGAACTTGCCCTATTCATCTCCCAGCCACATCTTTTACCAGCTCCACTACCTCCTTAACCTACAAGATACCTGGAAACCACTCCTGTGATTCCACCAATTTAATTTATCAACTCCAGTGCCAGCACTGTACTGCCCAATATATCGGCCTTACCTGTGAAACCCTTCGAAAACGCATGAATGGCACTAGACATGATTGCAAAGTTCAAAATCCTGAAAAACCTGTCCCTGCCCATACTCTTCTCCATAACCAAAATTTTGATCAGTGTTACACCACTAAAGTAATCGGATCCCTTCCTTCCCATGCCAATAGTTCCCAACTCCGAAGGATGGAATTAGTACACCATTGGATAACAAACTCCTGTGACCCATCTAATCTGAACATAAGATAGACCACTTCCCTTTAACCCCTTTCCCATCAACAAACTTCATATATATACCAACTGAAAAAAGAATAATAATAATAATGACACATGTCTCTCTACTCACCTGAAGAAAGTGCCAGTGGCACTGAAAATTCGTGTGATTTTGTGATTCTTTTGTGTATGTTACTACTATTCTGGTGTTAGTGAACTTGTGTACTTATAATTTAGCCAAGTTCATATCTAAACAACTAAGCGAATTTGTAGGAAAAACTGGGTCATTTGTTAAAGATTTTAGACATTTTATCAGCCTTATCAGCCAACAGAAATTGCAAGATACTGACATACTAGTAAGTTTCGATGTAGAATCATTGTTCACTAAGGTTCCAGTACCCGAAACCATTTAAATAATCAAGGAAATTCTTAACAACGATTTAGCAGAGCTAGCTGAACTATGCCTCATATCCACTTATTTCTTCTTCGATGGGAAGTTCTATGAACAAACTGAGGGGGCAGCTACGGGATCACCTCTATCACCAGTTGCAGCTAATCTCTATATGGAAATATTTGAAAAGAAGTCACTTGAAATATCTGATTTGAAACCAAAGGCATGGTATCGATATGTAGATGATGTATGGGCTGTGTGGCCACACGGTAGAGAGAGATTGGATGATTTTCTGCACCATATTAATTCTATTCACTCCAGTATCAAGTTTACATGGAAAATGAGAATAACGGAAGTCTGCCTTTCCTTGACGTTTTAACTGTGAGAAGAAGAGATGGACGAATAGGTCACTCGGTGTACCGGAAACCTACACATACCAATAGATATTTAAATGCTATTTCCCATCACCACCAGGCACAAAAGAATGCAGTCTTAAACACTTTAATCAATCGAGCCATTCACATCTCGAACCCAAATAGTTGGAAGAAAGAAAGGCAAATATTACATTCAAGGTATGTACAAGGTAGATATGCCTTTTTTTGGGTATCCTTATCTACCTTATATAAAGGGAACAACGGAAAAGATTGGCAGGATATTAAATAAAGAAAATATAGAAACCATTTATAAGCCACCGAATAAACTGAAGAATTTTCTAAGGCCAGTCAAAGATAAAATTCCATTAGCTATGTCTGGAGTATATGAAATACCTTGTAGTTGCGGGTCAGTCTACATAGGGGAAACCAAGAAGTTAATTTCCACAAGGATTAAGGAACATAACGTTGTGGAAATTCCTTATCTTCATTCATACTAAGAATGAAGACAAAGAAAAGTCTGCAGTTGCTGAACATGGCACAAAAACTAATCATGGAATATTATTACTGATGTAAACAAACGTCTAGGAACTATCTGACTCTACCTTGTTTAAGAGTCATTTATAGCAACATTTTTTCCCCAGGCTAAAAATATTCTAATTGCTCTTAACTTCCACCGTACAGATATTATTTTCCAACTATATGGATAAATTACTATGCTAAAAAAGTTTACACAACCCTTATTCAATACTGTACTTTGACAACCGCGTCAAGTTACAGTATTGATGTGGTAACTGTGTCAAGGTAACTGTACAGTCAAGGTAACTGTGATGTGGTATCCTCAGTTGTTTCTCTGAGACTGAGAAACCACCTATACACGTACAGTAGTATTGACTAAAACTAAAGTCCTTGCCAACGTCCTGCATTACTACCCGAGAATGGTAAGGAAAGCTATAGAAATATATAAAAGAAGAAATAATTTTAATGAGGATGATAGTATACGACAGTTTCCAAAGACATGGGAACCCATTTTAAGTAAATTGAAATAAAATGGAAGAGTCAGTATTGGTTTTCTTCAACCAATGACCGTAGGTTACGTGGGTCGTGCCTCTGCCTCTCTCCAGTATACCTGCCAAACCAGTCCCCACCACATGTTATAAAAACTGGAAGGTCATTCGCTGATCTCAGTCTCAGAGAAACCACTGTGGATGCCACATCACAGTTTGGGCGAAACGTCTGGTTATCTTGTAAATATTGTAGATAGTACCTTGACGCGGTTGTCACCAGAAAATGTTGATTCTAGTTATGACATTGGGCTTAAGCCTAAGTTCTAAAACTGTTGATATGATATAACTTCTATAACCTGTTCTGGAATATGAATTTATATGTCTATATATATATATATATATATATATATATATATATATATATATATATATATATACCGCTGTCCTTTCACCAATCATTTGCTTTTAACATTTCAAGTTTAATCCACTACTGTAAGATTCCAAGAAGAATGCCGGCATGTATCAATTTTGCAGGCACACATAATGTCTTGTCAGTTTCCCTTCGATGATGTTCGCGTTCCTAGCAAATATTCAAAGCTTTACATATCCCCTGGGTAGTTGTAAACAAAAATTGAGTTATGATTTAGATTTAATATTAGTTTAAGTAGTTAATTTATTTTTAACCAAAATGTTTGTATTCATTTGATGTATATGGACCCTATTGGTAAGTCATTTTGACTTGATGGGGTCAGATGTTGTAATACCTTTTGTCAATTATTAATAAACAAATAAACAAGCAACAAACTTGGCAGCTGGACCGTCACAAATTTGTGATCTCTTAGCTACGGCAGCTACCATACAAAATAATAAAACCCCTTTTAAGGACCAAGCTAATTTCAAAATAATAGGATCTGTTTTAAATGTAGTCCATTTTAATAATGATGGTTTAAGCAAGGCGAAGAGTGAGTGCATCAGTAGGGTTCTTCTATAAACCAATGTAGATATCCTTGCGCTCCAAGAGACACATATAGAAGATAAAAATATTCCTGGATACAGACTTGTTGGTTCCATTGGCCATAGGGTGTATGGTATTGCAACTTACGTAAAGAATGACATGGACAATGTTGTCAGTTATCCATAAGAGCTCTGATGGCGACATCTTTGTCTTGGCAATTCAATTGCCAGAAACTACAATAATTAATGTTTATAAGCTTCCCAACATCCAGTGGCCTGACGACAGGATTTTGCCAAGTTCTGAACACCCTGTCTTCTATGTGGGGGGGACTTCAACAGTCACCATAGCCAATAGGACCACAACACCGACGATGAAAATGCCAGAAAGCTTGCTAACTGGGCTGAAATGAAATAATGTTTTCCTGGTCTTTGATGCTAAAGATTCATCCACTTTTTATGCAGCTCGTTGGCATCAAGGTTACTCCCCCGACTTAAGCTTCTGCTCATGTGAACGATCATCAATCCCAACACCAATTAGGAAAGTTCTTGCTTTTCTGCACACTCAACATAGTACTGGTTTCATTGGGGATCCAAATTCACACAATTCGATCTTTTCCAAGGCCTAGATGGAATTTTAATAAAGCACACTGGGAGGCCTTTACCACCAGGCTTGATGATAGTATCAGGTTCATTCCTCCTAGAATAAGAAATTACAATCGTTTCTCAAGTCTTGTCTTGTCAATTGCTAAAGGTTTCATACTGAGTGTATACAGAAAGGAGTAAATACCGAGTTAGAGTAAGGAATCTGACGACCTTTACAAAGAGTTTAATGCCACCGAAAACAGCAACATACATAATCTGCTGCTTCACTCTTTGGACAGTTCCAGGAGAGAAAAAAAGGGTAAAACTGTTGAAAACATAAACTTTACCCACAGCAAAAGAAAAGCGTGGTCACTTTTAAGAAAACTCTCTACAAGTAAATCTTCAAATCAAAGAATAGTGCTACACCCGAAGGCTTTTAATATAGCTAAATGGATAATCAGCTTATCAAAATCAGCCTGCCATCCTTCTGACAAACAGGAATCAATATTTTGTCTCAGCGTTCTTATTTACCCTCAGGCTAATAACGTGTAATGTTTGTGTATGCCAAACATTGATTACTTTTTTTGTATTATCAATCGGTGACGAGTAGGGTTTGTGATAATTGATGCTTCATTCGCTATAGTGGCTACTACTGTTGGTGTAGAAATTATGTGTACCCAAGTTTAAAGGTTGTTTACTAAGAGTCGTGTGTAAAGTCAAATCACATCATTGTTTTTCTCGTTTAACTGTAAGTTATGACGTATTTGTAAATTTTACTGTAATATTCATCCTAGAGTAACAAAAAAGTACCGACATTTTTACTAGTTTTCTTTGTGCATCAACGTTATACTTTTACTATTAAAAAACCTGAACATGTATCGTATTTATATTTTAATATGTGGTTTATAGGAGTGCTTGCTATAAGTTTTATAAATTTCAGAATTTAAATTTTCAAGAAAAAAGGTTCTTATCAATTTCCAGAAACAATGTTTTCTTGGCTTCTAGATGTCGTAAAATTAATTACTTGACCACGTTGTAATCCTTTTGAAAAGTATAGCCACTATACATTACTTTTATATTCGTAAGTAAATCCAGTGATTTTAAACTGATTTAATCAATTCAAATTGACCTATTTAAAGTGCTTTTTAATTGATTTAAATTAATTTAAAACCACTATATTTACTTGCGCATACAACAGTAATGTATCGTAACTATACATATCATAAGCATTACAACGTGACCAAGTAATTCATTTTACAACCTCTAGACGACAAGAAAATGTTGTTTTAGGAAATTAATAAGAACCTTTTGTCTTGAAAAGTTAAAATTATAACATTTATAAAACTTACAGAAAACCCTCTTGTCAACCATATAATAAAATATAAATTCGATACATTAACAGTATTTTTGCAATAAAAGTGTAAAGTTGATGTACAGTGAAAACCAGTTAAAATTCCGGTAGTTTTATTGTTCCAACTAGATTAAAAATTACTAAAACGTTTGATAAAATTTACAAATTCATAATGTGTTATGATGTACAACTAAAGGAGGAAAACAATGGTGTGATTTGATTTTGCTTTGGCCTCAGTATCATAGTAAACAACCTTCAAACTCGGGTACACATAATTTCTGTACTGACAGTAAAAGAGACGTTTCATAGTATTTTGAAACTATTCCAAATGTGTATAACTTTTTTGGATCAAGCATTTTGCAATGAGAAATGTTAAGTACTAATGCGTATCATTCAAACATTACCAAATGTTTTCAAAATGTGCGTTATTTTGAAAACTCGTAAACCCCACTCGCTGACACGAAGCAGGTTATGCTCTCAAAAGAATGATTTTGCCACGTTTTAGAGGCTCTGTCAAACACAATGTGTTTTGTTACTTGTGATTCAATGTTACGCTTTGAAACATGTCATTGTGACCTCGAAATAACTCTAGACCAAATCACTTGACATAATGCAGACTTATGATCTTTTAGGCTCTGATGCTCGTTTGAAAAGATGATTGAAGAAGCGACCGCTGTATGTGCTAAGTGAGACATACAACCTCATTTTTTACAAAAACTGTTGAGAAAGAAAAAAAGCAATTTTGATGAACTTTTAGAGGATCAACTAAACCGAAAGAACAAACTGTTAGAGGTATCAGTATTTTTTCCAATGTTGACACTCTTATGTTTCTAGATTGATTCGAGGTTTGAAGGTTATTAATAAAAAGTTAATAATAGACATATACAAAGTGATCCAGCCAACTTTTGTGACATCATGCTCTGAAGCTGAACCAGAAAATGAAGGGAACCTAGCTAAGGGAAATTCTGGAAAACGATGTTTTACCTTTGTTCTGATCTCAGATTGTGTCAGTAAGAAGTGTATTCAAATCAAGAATAGCAAAGCTAACACAGGTAAGGGAGCTTGCCGATCTGTTCTTGATTGAATGCAACACACTGGCAAGTACCTACCCTTATGTGTATACTGCCTGCGTTATGTACCTCACTTCCTGTTGCGATTGCTAAGGCTAAGAGATCCTTCTCCAAGCTCAAATTAATAAAAAGATATTTGACAAGTTCTATGAGTCAAGAATGACTAACCCGCTTAGTATTTTTGTCAATAGAAGATGAAGTGAAAAGAAAAATCAACCTTAATAAAGTGATCGACACCTTCAGTGAAAAAAAGTCAGGAAGAAGTTTTGGTTTTGAAGTAGCTATCTACAATTATCGCAGAAATTATGTATACCCGAGTTTAAAGATTTTACTAAAAAGCTAAGAGATCTATGAAATATTGAACCACACCAATATTTTCTTCATCTGATTATACGTTATAATATCAGCTTTAAAAAAAATATTATAAGTTTAAATAATATGTATCCTAGTTGGAACAAAAAAGTACCATAATTTTAACTAGTTTTCACTATACATCAACTTTAGACTGTTATTCAAAACCCCCTTGGTGTATTGCATTTACATTTTAACACGTGACTGACAAAATGTTTTCTGTAAGTTTGATAGATTTCAGAATTTTAACTTTTCAAGAAAAAAAGTTCTTATCATTTTCTGAAACAGCGTTTTCTTGGCTTCTATAGGTAGTAGAAGTAGCCTGCTTCCACCTAAGTACAGTAGAACCTCTTTAATCCGGCACGTTTGGGACTTGACGCTTTCCGGATTAAAGAAACTTCCAGACTACAGAGGTTATTTATAAAAATACAGGAGGTGTATAAAAAATAACATAATTTGCACAACAAAATTTTACTGTGTGTATATATTATTTAAACATGGGTTATTTAAACAATATAAATCAATATATAAGTACAGGAGAAATATTAAAATGCATTTTTAAGTACAGTACATGATGAAATAAATTTGAATACAGTTGAAATACAGTACAGTACTGTACTATACGAGTAGTATTTGTGGTTTTGGTAATGGCTGGAAAAAAGATCTAATTTCTATTTGCTTCTTGCAACTATTTTTTTTTATTAGCTGTCGAGTTGCTCACTTTACAATGTTCATTGTGAAGGCAATTCTGTAATTTGTGTCTATTGCCGTTGATGCCGGATTAGAGACAATTCCGGACTATAGAATGCTGGATTAAGGAGGTTTTACTGTAGTTGACTGGCTAATCGAAAATTAAACATTATCTAAATGGTATAGAACTCAATCATAATGATCATCCACTGTACCTGGGAGTAACGTTAGATCGATCGCTGACGTTTAGAAGCCATCTTCAAAAATCAGCTAAAATTAAAACCAGGGCAAATGTACTAAATCATATTGCTGGAACAACTTGGGGAGCCAATGGACACGTTATGCGGACTACTGCTTTGTCACTGGTTTATTCAGCTACAGTACTTCTGTATGGCTAAATATACAAAAGCGTTTGATGTCCAACTTAATAGAGCCATGAGAGCTATTAGTGGCACTCTCATGGAAACTCCACTACCTTGGCTCCTAGTGCTATGCAAATATAGCTCCTCCAGAAATGAGACGTCAGGAGGCACTACTTAAAGAATTCAATAAGATCTTTAAGTTATTACACAGGATCCTGTGTAATAGGGCACCTACCTATTACACAGGATCTCCCACATCAGAACGGTAACAAATAATAAGGTTAGCGTACCTTCGTCGTCTTCAGTTACAAAATATTTTCTTGGACTAGCGGTTTCAGAGCAAGAACTCCATGGTCACATCCACTGTACGTTGTCAAAACAGTCACATTCAAAACGTACAGTGGAGTTCTTGCTCTGAAACCGGTAGTCCAATAAAATATTTTGTAGCCAAAGACGACAAAGGTATGTTAACCTTATTATTTGTTATATATATCAGCTCAGGAGGCTTTAACAATGAATAAATCAGAACGGTCTCTTAAAAATCTCAAAACCCACCTCTATGTACTGTTTTCGTTGAGCAGATCAATTTCTCGCCCATACTAGCTGGGCCATTGTGTGGAACAGCTGGGCCATTGTGTGGAACAGTTTTGATGGACGAAATAATTTCGTTATTAACGATTCGTCAATATCTGTAGGTGGAATGAACCTCCCTCGTAGGGAGTGGACATTGGTGAATATTGGCAGATATATCTACTGGAAATACAAATGTGGATTGACACTAATCAGTCATGTGATTGTGGGGAGTCTATCCAAACAATGTATCACATAGTTACAGAGTTGCCCTGTGCTGTTTTATTGAGGGATTAGCTACCATAAATAGAATCAGTGAGGCAGTCTTAAATGGATTGATGGATTGGCTTTAGCTTTGTGACAGGAGATCACTTGTTATTTTAAAATTTTGAACTAACATCTAATGACATTTGGAGTTATTTCCAAATATAAATCACAGCTTTTATATAATTTTAAATACAAAATGGTAGCTGACAAAAAATCATACGCTGTGTATATATGTATGTATATATTTTCCTTCTATTTCATAACAGACCAACTGACCTATAAATATGTGGAGGTTATATTTTTTCTAGCAAAATTGTGGATCATCCAATTAGACAATAGAATTAAATTTAGAGATCAGGACAATTTCATAGAAATGTCTTGACCATATTTCCGCATTGCGATCTTGTTTCTATATAAGAAAAAAAAAAAAGCAACTGATTAAGGCCTCCTTGAATTCCTTATCGGTTGCTGGTTTTGTTGGTCTACAATACAGCAAGTTATGTAAGCTACAATACAGCAAGTTACTATTGAAAACATCATCTTCACATAGATTGCTCTGTGAGACAGAGTTTTTGTAATTTAAGTTATAAACAATATTAAGTGTTTGAAAGTATTATTATTGAAAGTGTCAATGAAGTTTTGATTATTTATCTATTTATTGATTTTTTTTAAAGAAGAAACATGTTAAATCAATAAGTAGTAAAAATAAGTAATAACTTCACATCTATAATTTGAATATAAGCTATGTTTAACCATAGTTCTGCCCAATGGTAAACTTCCAAAATGTCAAGAATGGAAAAAATGTATTTTTGACTTCAAAGACCATAAAGTTCAATTCAAAGGTAGCAACAATGTACAGAATTTGATTAATATGAGGGCATGGCATTGGATTGAAGTTGTATTTTACAATTTTATTCCTATATACATGACTCTTAAGAATAATGCTATCAGAACCAAATTTCTTTATTTAGTTTGTACATTCATACAAGAATAGGTCATATGCAATGTGTTATATGGGAGGGTTCAGACCATGGTGGAAAGTAAGTTAAGGCTATCCATATAATAATTATAGTGGATGAATAGATGGACCTTGAGACTCGATTTGAAAAGCTTTACCAACTGTCAAACTCAAAGGAATTTTTAAATATTTTGTCAAATTTTACAACAAAGTGTAATAAATACAAGGTTTACTAAGTTGGAAATTTAAAATTGTTTATTTAAAGCTCTGGTTTTTTAACATTTAATTGAAATTCGGGGAAGAAAACCTTTATTATCATGTGCGGTTTGCGTTATCTTGGGTATGTCTCGTCACTTGCTTCAGCGCATCCTGAACCATGAGTAAAAATCCCATATTTACAAAATTGTGACTGTTCAGAAGCATAATGTACATGATTTTGACAAAGAATTTTTCGTGAAAGAATACAATGTTCTTATCACTTTGTGTGGAATTTCCAAAGTAAATAATGATGGAACCGTATTTTTTCATAGAGGGCAGTACAATTGTGGCAGCAACTTCTATTTGTTATTTTGCTATGCTAAGCAGTACAACTTGAGGCTTTGGAAGTTAACATGGCAGAAATGTGCAGCGGTCCTCAGAGGTATCCTGTTTAACAGCTTTAGATCATGGAATATGGCAAAGCCACTCTAACCCAGAGGGTTCTATGTGCCAATTTATGTCAATGCCATACCAGCTTTGTTAAGGCAGATAATAATTTAGCAGTTAACTCTGGTCCTACATATAGTTCCTAAATAAAGAAATTTAAACTAAAACATATCTTTCATAGTTAGTGGCGTCTTCTTTCTTGAATCTCTCTCTCGACTTCACATTCGCCTTGGACTGCCCTTCCCGATTATCTCTTTGCAATGAAGTGACTTGAATCTCTGTCCGATCATGCCTTTCACCTCGAAAAATGCTTCACCCTGGTGTATCATTGGCCAGCTTGCATTGCTGGTTTACCATTAGGCAAACTGAATTAGGCGCTTATGGATATATTAGGTGGGATATTTAAATATTATATTTGAACTCTGTAATCATGGTATTGGCCACCGACCATCACAATTTTGTGTGTTTAGAATGACGGAGCTACAGCCATCATGACTAATATTTGGTCGCTGTTTGATAAATGTTTCCTCAACACTTGATCTAACATTTCAGCAAATTCCTCTGGCCTACATGCTTGGCAGATATGTCAGAGTCTTATAAAGTCATTTCAAACTCAAAGTTCACTGTTGTAAGTCTCATTCACTGAACAATCTGAATTTTTCAATAGGAGAAAAAATATCTGCAATTTCAAAGGACAGTTTAGCGAAAATAAGAAAATAATGCAAAACTTCATTTGAAGACTTATAATGTGGATGCACGAAGAATTTTGCAATCTCCACAATGTTATTTGAAAAAAATAAATGATTTATAAGTCCTAAATTGGGTAACTTGCTGATTGTTGTTATATAAATACATTTAGATCAGAATACACATAATCATAGCATTTAAAAATCCATATGTGCATTTTGCTCCACACTGTATAAGAAATCATAAATAATATGTCACAACTGCAATTTGTTTATGGCACAGACCTTGATTTTAACACAAATCTCAAAACTTAGCTTATAGTTACAAATCATTCATCTTAAAATAAAAACTAAGGCCTCCCTCAAGGCAAAAGATTATGCAAATTTGTATATGGTGGTTGGTTAGTTAGGTTCAAGCCCTCAATGTAGGTACTTATTTTTTGAATACTTTAAAAGAATTCTAAAATTTCTTAATACTAAACAAAAACCGGAGTTTATAAAGTAATAGGCACAGTTACCTTAAGACTTTTGGTAACAGAAAGTAGATAACCATTAAGCGAAATGAGATGTGATGTAACATAATAATAATAAATAATAATAATCTGTTATGCTTCATTGCTACATGGTTTTATGCTATAGAGTTCACCAAGGGATGCTGTTAGTTGGACCATGAGGAATACACTGCTCATCTTATACATGCCTACACTTAGCTTGACAATGTTCATAACACACCACTCCACTAGTATGTTTAAAAAAATATTTTTGAGAAAATTACTAGTGACGAGTTCAAATTGTAAAGTTAGAAACATTATAAATCCAATTTTATAATCATGAAAATGACCATAGTAATTGAATAAACCCTATACCCTCAGTTTAACAAATAAAGATTGGGTAAACTGGACTGACAAGAATTTACTGTATTTTTGTTTTTATGATATTAATTTGTATTCTCAGCTTTATTCAAAGGCTATATTACTGTTTCAAATGGGAAATTGTTGTAATAATCAGATTTTCTTCCAAAGAATCGGTATTGATTGACATTCAGGCAGGATATATTATTTTCTACGATGAGATCAGACATAATGCTATATGATATTTTTATGTTCTGTCTAAAATTAACATCATAGGTTCTGATGTTTTTGAGATGCATCTATATTAACAAAAATCCTTGAAAGTCATTATTACAATATAAATATCTGTACAAAACACAGCAAACAAGTGAATATTTTTCTGTCATTGCATTCGTTTTTAGGGTGGTGGCTAACATGATCATTAGCATTATTTGTTTTTAGTGTTTTGTTCCTGTGTTTTAGTTGAATAGTATTTATTTCAAAAAGATAATTACTAACTTGAAGTCAAAATTGTTCATAAAGAACTGTATAATATATTGTGTCAGATAATCATGTTACATGAAATTGTGTGTGAATGATTAATCCTAATTAAAAAATTCTACTAACAACAGGAAGATTTTATACAGTAATAAAATCTGTTTAATATTTTTAGTGTTGGGTGTTACTCGGGATACAAGCAGAGCTGACATTGCAAAAGCCTACAGAAAACTTGCAAAAAAATTCCATCCAGATTTATATAGGAATGAAGATGAGAAAATAGAAGCGGAATCTAATTTTAAGAGGGTAGCCAATGCGTGAGTATGCCCTTTACTTGGTGCAAAAATATTCTTATTATAGTTCTTTATTATTTAAAACTAATCTTATTTTTCTTTAATTTATGTAATGAGAAAGCTTTATTTTACAATTCAAATATCTATTTGGCTATTTTAGACTCGCAATAGTTATGTGATTGTTATGCAAACTTTCCATATGATTCCTTATTTTACTTTAAGTGAATATTTAACAGACTCATGTAAAATATATATATGTGCAATGTGCCTAGTCATAGCTCTGCAATGTTGTACTAGGCCAGTCATTGACTCAATTTTCAAGTTCCATCACAAACACCTTTTTGCTCTTGGCTTCACAAAATTATCTTCAATTAAATTCCTTATTTTACATATTCTACTTAATAAAAAGAGCATATTGGATAAAAATATAATTTTTATTACCTTAAGTGCCTCAACATCCTGAGATGTTTTCTTCTCTCTTCAATATGTATTTCGGTGTTTCTTGCAGGAAGTCTTTGACTACTTATATAATTATTTACAAATAAGTATATACCTTTGCATTATGTTGACAAACAACACTAACAAAATTAGAAAACTATTTGAAGAAGTAGGATACCAAGTAGCATATAAAGTTAAAGGATATCCAATCACTACCTATAAAATTTCACCGCAGCAAAATACAGAATTTAAAAACAAGAAAAGAATTTATAAAATAGCTTTTAATAATCATGAGCTGTTAGCATGTTACAGAGCTGCAACTGTCCAGGCTACATCAATAGAAATATTTTTAAAAGATTTAACGAATATATATATATATATATATATATATATATATATATATATATATATATATATATATCACAAAAACCCTGAATCTCTACTGTCAGTGTCAAAATGCAATTTACTCGAGTTTGAACCCCTGCTATAAATCCAATTTCTAAAAATGATACACCAATTTTTAGATATATTTAATTCTGAATATCATCATATAAATTAAATATTTTACTTTTTGTACTAAATAATATTTACTATGGTTCGAAGACAAATAAAAAACACTGATTTTTAGAAATTTTGAAACAAAGTTCCACTTTGACATTTTGTAAATAAAAATTATTAGGGTTAGAACATTGAAATTTTAACTATGTTTTAAAAGGTCAGTTTTTAATAGAATGCTTTATTCCTAGAATTTTTACTTTGATCAAAAAAATGTTCTTGTAGTTCAAATGTTTTTGGAAAATACATGCATTAACAAAGTCACAAAACAGAGTAGAACCCTTTAGTCTACATGTTAACACGTTCACTGCTATAGTAAAAACACTCTAACCGACCCGGGAAACTAAGTACTATAAAATGTAATTTTACTTACCATAAGGTATAGACAGCCCAAAAACAGCAAAAAGAAGTTGGTTGTAGCATGGGAAAAAGTTGTTTATGACGTCATAAGTTGTGGTCTGGATACGGTCCATCAGCCCCTTGGGATGCACTTGTCACTGTCACTTTGTCAAAAAACTTCTATTTTCTAAAACTACCGGTAAATTTGTTACTGACCTATTCTGTGTTTATATTATAATATTTCTATTGTTTATATTTACAGCCCGCCTAACTTCCCACAGTTCCTTTTTGCTATCTAGACTTGATTTTCATGAAATGTGTCAAAACACTTTCCTGGGCGGAGTCCGGGATTTTCAGGGCAAATAGGACAATAGTAAATTGTCCTTTTGGTCTTATTACCTGCCCGAAAACACTCCCTGCATCTCTTCCGTTTTGTACCGCCCCTAGCATCCTGGTCTTCACTTTTGGCGATACGATGCAGAGCATTTCTCGGGGGAGTCACCGTACGCGCAGTGGGTCTTTGAGGCAGTAGTGATTCAAGCATTTTTAGCCTGAACTCATACAATGTCATTTTGTGCCCCACGGTGTGCATATTGTGCAGATGATATGCATTTATAACTAACATCTGAAGAGTGTGGACAAAGATCTTCAGGTTCCAACATAGGGTTTTCCTTTCGCAGGGGTAATAGGATAACATTTGATCCATTCTGTCCACACCCTTCATGTGCGCGTTGTACTGCACTATTGGCAGTGGTTTTTGCTTCTCTTGACCTCTCTTGTTGGTCATTGACACCATGTTATTTTCAAATTCGGTTGAAGTGTAGAGAACTTCACGCTTGTCCCTCCACTTTCCAACAAGTATGCCATCTGCGTACTGGGCAATGGTCTCCCCCTTTCTAAAGACTGCAGCTTTTACATTTCTGGGGTTGTATTTTCTGTCGTTGCGAAGGATCCCTGTGCAGTAAGTATTCCTACTAAGAAGTTTGGACGACAAGGCAAAACTATTATAGTAATTGTCCATGTACAGGGAATGCCCATTCCCTAGCATTCCCTGCATCAAGTGAAAAACGACCTTCATGGCATGACCTTTCCCAGAAAGTTCATCTTGGCCTCCAGCATACACTTTAAATTTTAATGTAAGGCCCTCTGGCTCATTCACTGAGTAGAGTTTTATGCCATACTTGTGGCGCTTACCCTGCAAATATTGCCGGAAAATCAAACGGCCACGCCACAAGACCATGGCTTCATCTATTGAAAGCTGTTGGCCAGGGTAGTAGATGCTGGCCATTTTTTGGTTGAAATAATCAACAATCTTGTCAACTTTTTCTGTACGGCTGGCTGGTTGTGGAGGGGGAGTAGCACTAGAGAAGTGTAAGCATCTCAAAATCAGCATGAAACGATCCCGGCTCATAAACATTAGGAAGCTTGTTAGGCCAAACAGGTAATGCGTTTTCCAGTAGTCCTGCAGTCTATTTAGACGAATTGTCCCAGTATGTAATATAAGTCCTAAAAACGTCTTCAATTCAGGTATGGTGAGGTCCTTCCATTTTGTAACTCGGGAATTCGGAGTGGTAGTAGGCCCACAAAAACGCTCAAGGGCATATTTGTTAGATTCAGTACAAACAAACTGAAGAAACTCATCGTCCACTAAAAGCGAAAACCAATCAATAGGTGAGCCATCACCAGGTATGGCCACCAATAGCTTATTGTCCTTCAAAAAGTTAATTTTTTTGAGTCCAGCAGTGTTGTTACACCAAATAGGGATCAAAATTGCATCATCATCGTCACTTTCGTCGGAATCTTCACTTGTAATAATGTCGTCACTCAAGTCAAGGTCATCAACAGTGTTGTCAGCCATGTTTCAACAATAAAAATTACACTAAATACTACAATAATACACACTAAGCACACTTATTTACATAAAGAACAAACTTATTTACATGAAGAAATCACTAAATTATATCAATTGTAAAACTCCGCTCGAAAAAACGATAGATAAAAACGGAAAACGCAAAAATATAGAACGGTTCACATTCGTATAGCGGCCGACGTAAGGTCTACCTCACGCAAGAGCTGAGCTCACACTGACTGCATAGCAACAACAGTGTAGCGTGGTATGGGCCCGGTCCACGCGCCACCAGCGCTCGGACGGCGGTGGATCGTATACGGTCCACCCACACTGAACGTGTTAAGTTAATGATACAAAAGCTATCAACCTAGATAAAGAAGTAAACACTCAAATTTGCTAGAGTTAAAATGACAAGTACACATGAAAAAAATAAAATAAAATACAATACCAAAAAGTACTTACAGATGTAGTAAATTAATGCAATTCTAAACAGTACAAGTAAACGTCACACAACACAAATTTATTACAATATAAGTACAAATTGCACAAATATATTACAATACAAGTACAAAATGCACAAATATTATGGTGATCGATTTCGGTGAACCACGCTCACCTTCTTCAGACCAGAGGGATTCACAAAAGAATCCTTTTTCCTTTGTGAATCCCTCTGGTCTGAGGAAGGTGAGCGTGGTTCACCGAAATCCATCACCATAATATTTGTGCATTTTGTACTTGTATTGTAATATATTTGTGCATTTTGTACTTACATTGTAATAAATTTGTGTTGTGTGACGTTTACTTGTACTGTATATGTACCAACACGTATTATGCTAATTAAAAAACTAATTCTAAACATGCAACGTTACTCTAAACAAATTTGTTTAAAGTATAAAAATTGTTATTTTGTAGCCACCCATTTAAGACATTAAGAAATCCACAAGGCGGCTGTTTTTCTATAGCGTTACTAAGCTTATTATGAACTTTTTTTGACAGAATAGTGTGGTTATTAAAAGTTTTACCAAGCCGACATCATGCAAAATTTAATTCATTTTTGTTTCTCGTATTGTGAGAAGGGATGTCTCTGTTAACACATTGAATGCTGAAAGACTACATAATTGCACACTGTAATGGCTAACCACAAAACACAATCACTTAGTACAGTCACCCCTTCTACAAAAATGGCGGGAACAGAAAACAAAACTAATCACTCTTGAATACAAAAACTGGCACAACAAGTGGCGAGTGATACAACGTTTTCCGACAATAGCTAAACTCACGCTAAACCAATGCATTTGAAGCAGGAGCGCTACGTTAATTAATGTAGTCCGTATTCAACGTGTTAAATGATATTTCAGACATTCTGTTGAAGGAGTAAAAGGCTAATGATTAATGATTGTGTTTATTTGCAAGCTTATAAAAATTAGCTTACAGTGTACTAGGTAAGAAGAATTAGAAATTACCTTATAGCTTTTCTAATAGCTTTTTTTGCAATTTTTTATATATCTCCTAATATCTCTCCTACTGTTTTAGAGCTTCCCCATATTACAAGACCATACCTCAAAATTGAGTAAAAAAAAGCAAAGTAAGCTGTTCAAAGGTGATCAATAAACACACAATACTTGAAACGACTTAAAAGATTAATAACTAGACTACTTATCTAGGCCTAGGATTAATAACTAGGCCAGCGCCTAGGGCGGTACTTCCAGAGGGGCGGCAGAAATAGAAAAAAATACCAGAAATTGTATAAATTACTGTAGTACTTTAACTTTATCAGTTGTTATCGCTCTGTCGATGAGTGAGGAGCTCCGCTTATCAGTGAACCTTGTACACTAGCGTCAAGTCTTAACATGTCGTCCACCCAATATTTATTCCTGTTTAAATTTACATGTTACAGTTATTTTATTAAATTGTGTTAGTTGTTTGTCTTTTCAAGTGACTAAATGTCTGGGATGTGTTTAGTGATTTTTTTCTGCGATTGATGTAGAAGCATCATGTGTTACAGTTTCACCCCGCCTGTACAAGTACGCAGAACACACTAAGGCGAAAAGTAAAGCGTGGAAGTGGGACACCTGCAAGGACGAGTCAACCTTTACAACTTCGATGAGAAGTAATTAGGAAACCATAGAGAATAAAAGGTCCATCTTAGAAGTAATAAGAGCTTTAAAAATGGAACTATTTAACCAATATGGACAATAATGTAAGTGAAGTAAAAAATCCATCAACTTGCTATCTGAAGATGTGAGGCCACTTAAAAATAGCCTTAACCAAATGCACGAGCGGCAAGAGCAACCAGATCAAAGATACGCTATGCTGGAAAACAAGAATCATCGCCTGGTGGAGGAGGTGCGAGAATTACAACATCGAGTCCACGATGGTGAGAAGCATTAACGCTCAGCTAATCTGGAGTTAGTAGGGATTCCTCAAACGACATCAGGAAATGTTTACGAAGTCATCGGAAGAACTGCAACTGTACTTGGAGTGGCCTTCAAGGAAGAAGATATTTCCATTGCATATCGGCTTAGACTGTACTTACTTAAACATAGTCATCTCCCTATCATAGTACAGTTCACTTCTAGAGTAACGAGAGAGATGTGACTTTCTGCAGCAAAAAAAATAATCCATGCTTCCGACATAGATACAACGTTCTCCGCATTAATGAACATCTGACTCCAAGCAACAAAGCCATCCTTGGAAAGGCAGGAAGACCACGATGTGAGGGAAATTTCATTTTGCTGGAACTTTTAATGGGAAGCTTCTCGTCAAACCCAAAGAAGGGGAAGCTGCTGTTAGGATATGGAGCATCGAGGATATGGACACATTTAAATGAACTTAGCAAAGGTACATTCTTATTTTTTTAACAAGTGAAAAGGTTTTTATATTCTGTTTGATCTGGTTTGGATTTATTTGGTAATATATTTATTTACATAAGTTTATTATATACAAGTACATTGTCTTATGTATTTTTGTATATAATACTTCTTTAAAATAGTTTGATGTTTCAATTTTTTAGCTAATTCATAACATAAATATAGGACTGTAACATTTGAAAGCAGAAAAGATATTAGAATCTGAAAGTTAATGATGAGTTTATAATAACAAAAGGAAAAGAAAAAAAAGTAATGATGAGGTTCTTTTGGTTGTAGTTAATTTTAAATTTATTTGCCAAATGGGAAATATAATATGGTTACAGCTTAATTTATATTCTAGGAAATATGAATATTGTTACTAAAATGCATTATCAGTGAAATGTAGATAATATTTGGAGATTTTCAATGCTTTGAGTGTTTAAGAAAAAAAAAACAATATTTGGAAAGGTATAACAAACTGCTGCCGTCTTCAGGTATGCTTATTAACTTAGCCTACATCTAAAACAATTTTTTCCCCCTTAACCCATACTAAATCAGAAAAGACTTAATACTACATGCTAGATAATTAAGATTACTGTTGAAAGTCAAAAGTTCTTAAAAAACTATCACACATCACATAGTTATACAAAATATAATACACAATATGAAATACAAAAGAAATGCAAAATATGAAATCAGTCAACAAAACACAGAGCAAGTTATTAAATAGACGAAATACTCAATGACAAGAAAAAAATAAATGCAAAATATTAAAAAATCAACAGAGCATAGATCAGGTTATTAACTAGACAAAATATTCAATGAGACACGAAATAAATGCAAAAATATGAAAAAATTCAACAAAACATAGAGCAGGTTATTAAATAGACAAAATATTCAATTTATCCCACCAGATTCCAATTCCACTGAGGC
>JAQJVL010002437.1:0-98627 GCA_035578905.1 Stictocephala bisonia
AATAACTGAATTTAGTGTGTTATTGTTAAATTAACTGACCCACTAAAAATAAGAATTTATTCACAAATAAATTCTGGTATCATAAAAAATTTAATGGATAGGTTTTATAGAGGACTTGGTAGGCATAATCTTGCCATTGTTTAGCTATTATTTACAATAAAGAATTTTATTCATTTTAATAGAAAATATGAAACTTTATGTTTAACTTTTCTGCAGAGCGCTTCAACCTAACTTCTTAATGTGGAGCAAGGTTTCTTTGGTCAAAAGATATTAATTGTAATGTGCTCTTGAAAAAGTTAGTTTTAGATAGGAAAAACATTATTGAATTTTTAAAGCTCATCATTAAAACAGTATATTGGAGGCATTTTTATATTTTCCATTTTAGGGATAGAAGATGCTTTTGGAGTGGGAGCAGTAAGATTATAATTATTTGGAACTGCATAAAAGTACTGTACTCTAAATTTCTAATTATGAACCAGTATCTAATCTTCAATTATCTGAAGATGATTTCTCCATTCATCCTTCTGATAGATAAGCAGAATATTTTTATAGGATGTTTATATTTATTTTAATTTAATAAATGCATTCTTACATTTGTATCATTTATTTTAGTAGTACCTTATATAATACTTCATATCTTACATACTGTATAATGTAAGAGTGAAAGAAGTATAAACTCAATTATTAATGAAATAGCTCCTATAGTATGACATATATATTTTTTTAATTGTTTTTCATTGAAATAGTTTTGTTTGGATAAAGTATTGTTATAACTATTTGCTATTTACTTTTTGCAGTTTTTTCAACTGATGGGAGGCCGGATCTGGATGCTTATAAACATTCTCTGTGTCAACACTGTACTGGTTTCATCATTCTTGGACAATGTCACAACCATCCTCCTCATGACTCCAGTCACTATCAGGTTCCTAGTTATTGTGGCTAATAAGGTCTTGGGCAAGTTTAATTATGAACTTTTATATGTATAGTGTGCTTGGTGTGTTAAATTAAGTGTAGGAGGGTTTAAGCACAGTTAATTAACTTACCCAGATGGCTCACAGTATACGGGAAAAACGTACATGCCGTTTAAGGAGTTTGTAGGCAACACGCATTACACAACCGTGAATCCAGGACGACGTTGCCGCATTGAACAAATATTAAACCTCAATTATTATTATCAGCTGATATCTATTATTGTATTATTCGTTTTTAGTATGGTTAGTTTATTGAGTTCAATATTGTAACGCCGCCCAGTTCACAGCCGCTTGATGCGCTTTAAAGCAGACAGTTGATACACTAAGAGAAATTTGTTAACACTCTTTTAACACTATCTGGGTAGAGTTTAGTTATCTGTGGTTTCCAGGGATCTAGATCAGAGGTTCTCAAACTTATTTTATCTTCCGCACACTTTGAGAATTGATTATTTTCTCCCCCAATTTTTTTACTTTACTACTTTACTTTACTATATCTTAAGAATCACAATCGCAGTCATTATTTTAATAATTAAATTATGTGTGTCATGTGCAAATAAGACTTTCTGATGAGAGTAATTTAAAACACCATTTTGTAATATTAGAACAACTTTTATTCGTGTTATTAAAACAAACATTTCAATTTGATTTTTTAGACTAATCTAATGTGAAGGATGAATCTGATGATTTTTAATAAGTTTGTTAATATCAGGCTCGAATTTACTCAAAAACAGCTGTAAGTTACCGCGTTCAGTAATCTGCAACTGATTTCTCTTTTGAGTTAGCATTGTTGCCTCAGCACTAAATCCACGTTCACACAAATACGATGATGGGAATGCTATCAAAAATTGTTGAACGATGGACCACAATCCAAGGTACAATTGCGGGATTGGCTTTTGTAGCCAAAATTCTTGGTATCCATTTTTTAATTTTATTTTTATTTCCTCGATCGTTATCAGTTCTATGAGTTCTTCTTACAGCTGGGGTGTTCCTGCTGTGTTGACATTTGAAAAAGGATCCAACACCCAGTCTGGTATTTCCAATTTTAAAATGTCCTGGAATCGTTCTGTGAAATCACTGTGGAGGTTCTCCAAATGATGGCAGTAAACAAGCAAGTCGTTGTTGATGTTGAAAGATACTACTGATAAATTAGGGAAATTGTGAACCTCACGTCTGCCGATATTATTCTTGTATAAGAGCAGTTTGGCTACAAAAGCAGCAATGACATTATTTGTTTTAATCAAATTCAAGTCGTCACCTTGAAGTTGGAGATTGACATCATTAAATAATTTATATAAGTCTGTCAAATACGCAATATCATTCTTTGAAGTGATGAGGTTGCTGTGCAATTCTTTGTCTTTGTTTTCTAAGAACTCTATCACAGAGTCAAACAGATTGTAAAATCGAGTCAGACAGTTGCCTCTTGATAACCAACGCACTTCTGTGTGAAATAGCAATCGGTTGAAATCTTCATCATTAGCAACACAAAGCTGATTAAATAATCTGTCATTTAAAGAGCTGTTTCGGATTTTGTTGACTGCTTTGATGACATATTGCAGTGATTGAGAGAGACACTCACTCAAATTTCTCGCAACCAAATGTTGACTATGAATGACACAATGGACAGCGAGCACATCTGGAATTTTATTTTTTAAGTACGCTATGAAGCCTTTGTGACATCCTGTCATAGCCGAAGTGCCATCCGTAGCAGCTGATATAATATTCTTCAGTGGAATTTCTTTCTCATCATAAAATTTTTCCAGTGTATTAAATATGGTTTCTCCTTTTGTATCCATCTCTAACTTTCTGGCAAATAGAAGTTCTTGACATATTTTCTCATTTTTAATAATCCTCACGTACGATAACAACAATGCTTCATTGGTTGGAAAAGTAGACTCATCTAACTGAATTGAGAATTTAGAAGTCTTCAGATGATTGCACAATGACTCTTCAATGTTTTCAGCCATCTTATCAATTCGTCTTTGCAAGTAACTACTGCTCAAAGGAATTTTTTGGATAATGTCTGCCGCTGGCTTACGAAGCATAATAGTTATTACTTACATTCTTTCTTACATTCTTACACATGAGACGCTGACACAACTTTGTGCGTATTTTAAGGCGAATATGAATGGTTTTATGAGTGTAGGATGAGTGTGGATGAGTGTAGTCTGGTTACTAACTGAGTTCAAATGTTCCTCAGAAAGGGCAATTTATTAATAGCCCAACAGCCAGGGCAACTAAGGGACCTACAGCTTTACGTGGAATCCGAACCACGTAGTGCTGGTCTGATTTTCAGCTAATTGACAAGCCTGATACTCAGTTATTTCCCCCACACAACATCCGCACAATTATTACCACCCAACATGGACACCCCAGACTTCTCTAGTAGTGTCCACGCCGATAGCAACCACCAAGCGGACGCCATGTCGGTATTAAGAGAACCGAGCATACAACCTATCGCCTACAATCTCCCAAACACTTTGTCCCCATGTAGCTGGGTTACAGCACTGCGCCACCAGTGCCGACTTCTTTTATTGCCACTAAAATTAAATCATCTCCAATAGTGTGAGGTGTACCTGTTTGAGCAATTAGCAAGGAGATATTGTAGGAAGCTCGGAGTCCGTCGTCGTCTTGCTTAGAAGCCGTTGAAAAAAGTTTTGACACAGTTGGCTGAGCTGCGTGATTCTTTTCCAGGTCTTGAAAATAAGTCACATTTTTGTCTATTTTATCTGAATGCATTTTATTTAAATAATCTTGTATCCTTGAGGGTTTCATCGCTTTATTCGAAAATGTTTTTTGACAAAGAAGGCACAAAGGCGAAGATGGATTTGTGGGATTTTCAATAAATCCATATTTTATATATACCGTGCATACTGCCGTTTCTTCTTTTTTGCTTTTTTACTTCCGACGTAATTTTGTCTTAAAAAATGCTGAAGTAAAGAATCGAGTATTAAAAACTTGCAAATAACACCACTCACAGTATTCTTACTGAGCAAATTAGGCACCGTACGTACAGCACTTTATCTCGTCACTAAATTAACTTGTTTTCGTAATATCGTCGAATGACACTGACTGACTAGATGGCACACGCGTTTTTATATGAGGCAGCGGGCGGGCCTGGTGCTTTCGAGAATGTTCCAGTCACTTCTCGCTTCGCATCGGAGCTTAATGCCATCTATGGTACAGCAGTAGTACCACTCTGTTTGACAACTATCTCCTAGCTACATTATATCTTCCCAAATGTTGTCCCTTTAAATTTATGAAGCAATGAAAATAATTTCCTTTAGTAATATTTTATTTTTATATTTTAATGCACATTATTTACAATGTTATATATATTTATTAATTTATTTATTGTTTTTCAAAGTATTGTTGAACGTTTATGGGCCTAGATGGCGTTACACGAGGAAACGTGCGTTATGCGTATAGGAGCTGTGAAGTTTGTGTTAAAAGCAAAAAAACATTTTTAAATTAGCCATCACCCCCCCTAAACCACTTCAAAGCCCCCCAATCTTCTCTGTGCCCTTTACCGCCCCCCTATAGGCCTCCAGCGCCCACAAGGGGGCTTTATCGCCCACTTTGAGAAAGACTGATCTAGATCACTCTTGAAAAAGGTCATTTGAGGGCATATTCTCAAAAATGTTTATTTATTCTTAAGAAGCCGATCATCAAAATATGAGCAAATATGTAGTGTTACCATAGTTTTTTATCGGACATTTGGGATGCCAATGTTCAAAGTGTATAGGGAGGGATTAAGGGTAAGTCAAATTAAAATACTTGGTATAATATGATTTTTAATATGTGTGATTGTGATTTTATTTACCAAATTCACCTATAAAAAGGTTATTATTATTTATAACACTACAAATACTATGTAAGATATTGAGACAAGCTTGTAAAGTCAGAACTGTCCCGGTCAAAATGGGACATATGGCAAGCCTACGAATATGGATTTCAAATATATGTGGAATGTAGATGAGCGAATGTAGTCATTGTTACAAATCAAGGCTGACTAGTCCTTAGAAAGTGTCATTAATTAATAGCCCAATGACAAATAAACAGCCAATGTTTAAAGTTATCATAGAACTCCCATTTGTTTTGTACTTATACATAAACTGTTATGCTTGTTTGGTTTTTAATTTAAAGAAATCAAAAAAATTACACGAACCAAACTAATTCTAAATTAAAATTGACATAATACCACTAATAAGCACATTAAATAATGGGTTTGTAAGAAAAATATTTATAGTGGTATGGATTTAAATATTTTATACAATTTTACTTTTTTCAAAGTAGGTTTTTGAAGACCCCTTGTTGACTCGCCCAGCCATCCCATGTACAGTGGTATATAATTTAGTTTTGGGCAACTCACTTGATTAAACCATCAATTATTTTCTTAGTTAGTTTGCTAAAGTTACGTATACAGATTTCAAACTAAGAAATTTCTCTAAGAATCTGTTAATTGCATGGACTAAATTAAGATCTTTATGACTAATCTTAATTCTGTATACAAGCTCCATAAATGAGTGCATTTTTACATTTTTCCTCTAAGAAATAATGGGAATGGCAATATTTAAAAAAAGTCTGAAGTAAGTTTGAAACTATATTTAATTGCTTACAATTAATATATGATTAAACCACAACTCACACTGTAATGTCAAATTTACAGTTTATAGGTTAGGTTTATCAAACAGGTATTATTAGGACAGTAGTGATCAGAAGAAGAATATGGGTATCAAAGAAGACAACCCCACTGTAAAAAAAGTATTAATTTGTGGCAAATTCTTTTAACTAAGAAAATATCAACAATAATTGATAAGAAAGAAACTTTGTTTTTATTTCGAAAATTTGTCTTAGTTGTTGAGAATTCTTTTTTATCATTTTTCCTCTTTCAATTTATTAATTAAAAATTTGTTCAGTTATGTTTGAAGTATAGGTTTCACAGCTGCTCTTGATCTCTGACACGGTGAAATTTATGGGTATTGTATTAGAAGACATGCAAAAATAATTTTACTTTTTTATCTTTTCAACAGACTGTGTGAAGTGATGGAGTTAAATCCTATTCCAGTATTGATGGCAATGATTGTGTTCTCCAACATAGGAGGTGCAATAACGCCAGTTGGGGACCCACCTAACGTCATCATTGCTTCTAACAAGGATGTTATCAATTCTGTAAGAACATTCAAAATTAATATTGATATGCCAAAGTTAACAGATGATGAGGTACATTATTTATTATTTGAATCAGATCATTCCTTTTGAATATAGCTACATTAGTTACTCATTTACTCTAAATTTAGAGTATTTTGAAAAACTTGAGTCTTGAAACCTTTCAATCAATCGATTAAAATAGAGATTTGAGAGTCATTCAATTGTGATACATTTAAATGTGGTCAGTAAGCTCTTCACACACAATTAACTAATAAATCTTGTACAAAAACACAAAGCAAGAACAACTTATTACTAAGATGAATCAAGATTAATAATCTTTTGTTTTCAGTAAATTCTGGCAATTCATACGAAATACTCGTAAGCAGATGTTCCTTTAAGTTATTTTTAAGTTTAATAAAAATGTTTCTATCATATAATATTTGGTAACTGATGCATAAGTATTGTTTCATCAACATCTTTCAGCAACACGGTCATTCAGCAACATCTTAATGACCGTAATTTGATTCTTAATCCAGAGAAAACTAAATATGTACACTTTAAAACCAGGCAGACTAGAAGTGACTTTAATCCTCAAATTACCATAAATGATATAGAAATAGAAAAAAAAGAGGAAATGAAATTCTTAGGATTACTCATTGATAGTTCATTGAGTTGGAATGGCCATATTAATTATATTCTAGGTAAAATAAACTCTGGATTATATGCATTAAGAAAAATGTCAGTAATATGTAGCATTTCAGTTTTAAAACAGATATATTTTTCTCATATACACTCTCATATAACCTATGGAATTTGTGTTTATGGTGCAACAAAGAAAGAAAATTTAGATAGGATTTTAAAAACTCAAAAAAAAGCAATTAGGATTATGCTTAACTTAAAGTCAGATGCATCTGTAAAAAATTTGTTTAAAGAACTAAACATATTAACAGTATATGGTCAATATATTTATGAAACAATAATGTATGTTAAAAAGAATCAACAACTCAATTTAAGACATTCAAATCTGACACATAACTATAACACAAGAAAAAAAAATGAAACTATATTTTTTCAACATAGATTACAGTTTTTTAAAAAGAATATATATTTCAACGGTCTCAGATTTTTTAACAAAATTCCTCATAATATAAGAACTTTTGAATCTCACAACAAATTTTCTCAAGTGCTAAAACAGTTTTTAATTGATTTGACACTGTATGCAATTGATGAGTTCAAAGATTGCAACTAAAACAATGTATTCTAATGTAGGTCCTTATATTTAGTTTCCTGTAAATGACACTATTCAATGTACTCTGTATGTACTTTTTATGAATAAAGATATTTTGATTTTGATTTTGATTTTGATTCAATAAAAAACCTTTCGTAATAAGCATCATTTAATCTTTTTTTAGTTTATATTCATACAAATTATTTATTTACCTAAGAATTAAAAGCATTTTACTTGCATATTACTGTTCAACCTACATACAACCTACTGCTAAAAGTTAATCTACATGTAATACCATTGCTTTCAGGGTATTACTTTTGGTGTGTTCTCTTTCCGCATGGGTGTAGCTCTTACAATCATCATGTTTTTCGTCCACTTCCAGCTACGATTCATGTTTCGCAACATGAAAAATTTGCAATATAGAGATCCTAAAGATGTTCAAGGTAAAACTAAAATAGTCGTCATGTTACATCCTGGCTATCAAACAAGTTATTTCTGTAATATCGGACAGTTGTTAAATTCAGGAATCAGATAACAATGTTATTTTTTATCTTAGGTTATTTTCAGTTTTATTTTCACTGATTTTAAAGTACTCTTGGTATTTTTTTACAGTTTTTTCAGGTGCATTTTAATTAGTAGGCAAATTCATTATTAGAAGCAGAGTGCTAACTAAGCGCAGAGTTAATTTTTGAGCCCTGAACAAAGTAAAGTAACTTGGCATAGTGTCTGAGCAAGTAAGAAGACTAATAAAAAAATCCAATAAATTTTTCCAGAAACTCTATGTATGATTTTGAGCATGAGATGAATGTAGTCAGGAATTGTTTTTGGGGAACTAAACCTTTTGTGAAAAGAAAATAGTGTAGATTGTCATCTATTGTTGCTTATGAACTTATATTAATGAACACATTTTCTATCTTATTCATGCTTTTGAAATCTCAACAAAGCATGAAATAATAAAGCCATGGTGTTTAACACAGATTATCAGCTACTTAAATATTTGATGGCAATTCACTCATTATTTAATCAAATGTAACTCGTTTGCTAGTGCAAATACAAAACGTGCTTGTCATATTCAAATCCATCCTAATCTATTACACGCTTTTTCATTTTACCACCGATCATTTTTAAACTTTATTTACTTTTAATGAACATAACAAATATACTGTATGGGAATTGTATTTCTCTCATGGTCATAGAAACCAAATGGGGGCCAGAAGAAAATTAATGTTCCCAGGTTTGCAAAATAAATATTTATTGCGTAAATTTGATTTAGTACAAAAAGAAATGAAAAAGAAATGAAATTAATATTGGGAAAATACTAATGGAAATTTGCTTGGCTGCAATTTATTTTAACTGAAATCCATTCATAGTGACACACCGATAAATGACAAAAAAAATGACCTGTACTCTCTCAAAAACATTCAGGGATATCTGAAGAAGTTCCTCCTTGATAACACTTTTCAAATCATCATTGTTGACATTATTCGTGTACACTAATTTCCTTCCTAATACACTAATAGTTCCTTTAAATAACTCTATAAGGAAAAGTCACTCACAGTTAAATAAAGTAATTGGGGTTGCCGATAAAACAAATTGTATAATAATAATAAATCTTTATTTTCCTGGACAACAGTTTGTTGTATACAAACGTCATAATAAATAAGAATAAAACTAACAAATAAAAAATGTGAAACCTGAACTATAGCACTCATTGAATAATTCATACTTACATATCCAACGTTCATTCACACCTTTATTCATACTCTGGTAATGTCTGACTCTGCTCCAAACCGAGACTTGCTCTTCCAGTTGTATTGAGGGAACTCCTCCACCGAATAAAAGGCCTTTTGAGTCAAGAACCCATCAATCTTACTTTTAGTACCTGGGGCACTGGCGAATTTTCAATTGAGTCAGGTAGGCTATTGCTAAACATAGCACCTGCCTGTGACGGTAAGCGCTCGTATATCGCCCTTCTGTGTTGCAGCACTATTTTGTTACAAAATTGCTTCGCCCATTTCCAGAACTAAAAAAATGAGGAAATACAAGATGATCTAAAAATTATTCATTCTTCAGTCCAGTCATGAACTGAAATATCTTGAGACAACATGCCATTTGCACTGACAGCCACCTGTTTGATAGTTCCTTTTGATTTGTGTGGTCTCTTATCAATAGTGTGAAAATGTACATAGTTGGTGTTGTGATAATTACAATTATCAACATTAACATCATCTTTGTAATAAAAAGTGGACTTGTTTATAAAATAATACATATATCTATGCCACTAAGTATCACACTCATGAAATTCAATGTTTCCATTCTTCTTTCAGGACCATCTTCAAAAAGATTATTAACTAGCACAATTTTGTACATTTTAATTTGGTTTTTATTAAAAATTTTTGCTCTGAAGGTTTGGAAGTTCCAGTTTAGTGTTCTATTTTTCTTAGTGATGCCAGTTTACCTGGTGAATGGAGTAATGAACTGCACTCTTGTTCTTCTCTTTCCTCATCTTGAGCTTAAGAGTACTTTTTCACTACATTTCCTACTTCCAACATCAAAATCTTCCATTTAATTATTGATGGTTTAGATGGCGGTAGAACACCTGGAAGGCAACCTGAAATTGTCTGACCGATTCCATAATGTTGTTAAAAGCAATGACCCCAGCACAATATTTATCTTTTTGCTCAGTTGTAAATGCCATTTTCTAAATAAAAGTAGTGTAAACCTGCACTCAAAATAATCATGTAGGTAATGTTCTGTGTTTACTGTTGTCTTTTATTGAAACCATAAAGCTGTTCAGCAATACTCTTGGACAGATGTTCAAAAGTATTGCATACAGGTAAAGAAACTGGCTTCTTTACTACTTTTTTTTCTTTCTGCTGCCATTTTGTTTCTATGACCATTAGTTAAATGAAATGTTCACTCAGAATTTTTTTAAAATTTCTTTTTGTTGTACTGCGATTTTGAAGTATATGGCTGTAGTTCATCCTTTTACCACTATTTTTGCTCATAATAGATTGAGATCTCTAGTGAAAACGTTGTCTCTCAACAATGTTGTTTGGTGCGTTTATTCACTACTTAAATAATGCTAAACACAGAACGAGCCCAGCTCGTGGTTCATCGCCAATGGGTTAAAAATCAATGAGTATGCAATAGAAATATGTAAACTCTTTGTGGGATACTCTGTAATGTACATTGAGTTATTTGTTATGAACTTCTTAAAACTGATTAGAAGTTAGTATTTTTATCTTATAGTAGTATTATATCTTGGAACAACCAAATTAGTATCTTTCTTTAACTTAATTAAATTGGTATCTTTAAATGCTAACACAACATAAGAAGCTAAATTTCTATTTCAGAATTACGTCACGAGATTGTGATATGGCAAAGAGCAGCTGCATCCTTATCTTCTTACAGCAAAGAGGAAGATTATGTCAGGGAAACACTTATGAGAAAGGTTCAGCGCTTACTCTCTGAGCTTAAGAAGAAGCTCTTGACTGGCAGGTAAATTAACAGTGCTATAAAAGCAAATTGATCGAATATGTTCTTTTGCCAGAGTATTTATGAACTATGTTTATGAATGAAGTCATTATTTTGACTCTGATAAGGCAAACTTTGTACATAAAGCAAGATTTCTTACAAAAAGGAAATTAGAAGTTTTTTCATAGTTTGTGAACAGAATAGTGTGTGTCGTGTTTGGAAAGTAATGAAGTTAAAAGTAAAAACAATAAAAGTGAAGGTAATTTGCTCTGTGTTTTTACTGTAAAATATAAATCCTTTCATAACATGGGTAGAAGTACTGAGCTAAGAGGATGTAAAAGATCCTAAGAAATAAAAGAGTTATTGTATGTGCTTGTTTATAACTACTGTTAAGCATAAAGCCAATCTTTTCGGTCATGCTTCATTGCTATTTATGATGCATCTTTTATAGACTGTGAAATATCACAATTTATATCTTACTTACTTTGAATACTAACCCATTGGTGACGTCTGACGAGCAGTATTCGTCCTGTGTTTATTATTGTTTAAATAGTGGACATACGTACCAAACAATCAGTGGAGCGGCCGTAGCAAAAGGGCTTAGACGGTGGCTTGCCACTCACCTGGGTCCAAGCTTAATTCCTGATGTGACCACAAATTTTTTTTACCCTGCCACTCCGGTGGTTTGGAAATCACGTAAAGCCGTTGGACTCCAGATTTAGTGTTAGAGAGGGCTACTTAGCCCTAACTTTGCTTGGTAAAATAAGACGATCTTTTTAAATTGTAGGGAAACAACATTTTCACTAGACAGTAATCTCTGTTATGGGCAGAACTAGTGGCAACAAGAAGAACTACAGCCATATACTTCAAATCCGCAGTACAAAATTCTCCAAAATTCAGTCAACAGTACCTATCACTGCAACTGATTTGCTCATTTTTAGCTTGTTATTCAAGTACTTGCCCATAAGAATTTTTTATTTTATAACTATTTATGTCGCCATTGGATTAAAAAATGCAACACTTTTTTAGTCTATTTATGTGCATAGCATTTTTAACTTATTCTAAAAATGTTGTAATGGGTCAACGGTCCAAGTCTATCAAGCAAATTTTAAGTGAACCCATGACCCTTCCCTGCATATGAAGCAGAAGTGCTAACCACCAAGCTAGCAAAAGGCCTACATGTTTGCTTATATTTAAATATTTAGCCATACCAAATGGTGCTAATTCAAATATGATCAAACAAACAGCCTATTTAAACAAAATATTCACTTTTCTGGCAATTACATGTGTAGGGTTATTGTAATTGCCATTAAGAATAAGAATAAGAATAACTTTATTGTCAAAATAAATACATTCTTTTACAACTAGCATGGCTAGTACAGAACATATGACATTGTCAAATTGCCTTAAAACTAAATTATTATGCTAAAATGAATATATCAAAATGACAAATGTGTTAAATAAAACAGAAAGGAATTATTTCCTAGTGCTACAGCCTAATCATTCAAAAATCCTTCCACTGAATAATAGATTTTCTCCGTAAGGAAACTTTTCAATTTATGTTTAAAGCTGTTTTCCTTAATTTTATCTTTTAAATTATTTGGGAGTTTATTATACAGTTTTTTTCCCCGTATATTATTGAGGTTTTTTTTGAACTAATGTCAATCGATGTCTTGGATACTGGAAATTTTGATGAAATCTCGTTTCATAGTGATGTTTATGTTGTGCTTTCATTAACTGCTCTAAATTATTTTTCACTAAAATCAAGCATCTTAATATATAAAGGCATGGAACGGTCAGTAATTCGAACTGTTTGAAAAATGGTTTACATGAATTTCTTCTAGAAGAAAATGTCATGATTCTAATATATTTCTTTTGGATTTTAAATATTTTACTTGCATGAGGTGATGTACCCCAAAATTCAATACCGTAAGTTATAACTGGTAAAAAAAGGCCATAATATATCATAAGCCTGGTTTTAGAATCAACAATTTCACGAAGAACTATCATTTGAAAACATAAGGAATTTAATTTTTTACATATTTTGCTGACAAAAGTTTTCCAATTAAGGTTTGAATCAATTTCTAGTCCTAAAAAGTTAACTGAAGAGTTAATTGATATTGGGTCACCATGAAATAAAATATTACTGTCAATATAATCTCTATTTTGTTGGGTTTGGAATGTAACTATTTTTGTTTTAGAGTGATTAAGCAATAAACCATTCACTGAAAACCAATTTTGAAGTTCCTCAAGTGAATTCTGAAAAACTAATTTAATGTCTTTGGTTGAATTTGCTTTTAATATCGCTGAGGTATTAATCTGTAATTACTACATTTGAATTTGCTAGATGAAAGTAAAAAGTAAAACATAACTTTGGTTATTGATGTATAGATGCTTGTACAGTATTATTTAGTTTAAATAGATGTTTGATGCAGATGCAGACAATCCAGGGGGCCTGCCCCCCCCCCAAAAAGGTTTTGAAAAAAAAATTGGAAGAACAATCAACAACTGAAGTCGGTAATTGCTCAAGTTGTTTCATGATTGTAGAGGGTACTGGTAGCCCTTTCTACATAACTTTAGTTATTTAGACATTTGACTATTTGTATTTATAATTTATACATTACATTCAAATAAAGATTGGAGTTCAAATTGCTAATTTTAATTTCAACCACAAGTAGCAGATATGCTTTGTTGTGCTAATATTTAGTTAAGTATTTGAGTTGTATTAACATGTATTATTTCATTGTTCTTTTATCTGATTTTAGTATTGTGCTAGAGTCTTACAAAGAGGATATAGAGGAGTTGTCTAAGAAGGTATGTATGCCTTTAATCCTAATTCATATATTTATGATGCTGAAAATGGTATATCTATTCTGCTACACTGAAAAATATGCCAAATCTGAAAAGGTTTCGATAGTTTTTTAATATTACTTTTATATGCGTAAGTAATTACAGTGATTTAAATTGATTAAATTGGTCGGTAGCGTAGTTGGTTCAATCCCAGCTTCATAAGCTAAAGGTTGTCAGTTCGATCCCAATCAGAGTCATAACACATTTTGAGAAGGATCAGCTGATAACCACCGGCTGTTCATTTGTCATTGGGCTATTAATTAATGACTCTCTAAGGAATAGTCGGCATTAGTTTGTAACAATGACTACATTCGCTCATCTACACTCATCACACTCATTCAAAATCCATATTCGCCCATATCTTGACGATCGGTGTCTTATGAATAAATAAATAAATTGATTTGTACTAATAAATTACTCATGTGAGGCAGTGGCTGAAAAAGACAATGTAACGTTGCCACGTTTGGACAGACTACCTCGCTATCACCACCTTTTCAAACCAAGATTGTAACATTTCCACACTATCTTATTTCATTAGGGGACTTTCATTGACAGTTTTAAAAATTTTTATTGTTTTTTTAAGGAGTTTTAATTCTTGTTTGTATATTTTTGTTATTTTATTAAAATTTTTTATAATTAAGTTCATGATTAATTAACAAAAAACATAGATTGTCTTGGTGCATGATTAGACGTAAATAGTGAATAATGATAAACATTGTTTTAATACTGTCACCAATATTGTTTGTTTGAGTAAATGAGAAATACAAATCAATTTTAAATCACTGTATTTACCTATGCATATAAAGTAATGTATGTATCACATCTATTGATTTTAAAAGGATTACAACCTGACCAAGCAATTTTACGATCAATTGAATTCAACAAAGGCTGCTTCAGGAAATTTATAAGAACTTTCTTAAAAGTAAAATTCCTAAACTTATAAAAGTTATGTTAGTTTCTGTCAATGACTTATTAAAATAATAATGTAAAGTTATAATATGTGTTAAAAAGGTAAAGTTGATGTACAGTGAAAACTGCTAAAAAATCTTGTACTTTTGTATTTCAATTAGGATAGCAATTATTAAAACAAAATGAAATTTTGAAATGTATTCAGTGTGTTTTATTTTCCATCCAGATAGGCAACCAAACCTCAGGAGGTTATTCCAAAGGTTAAAACAAACGAAAATCGCAAGTCAACATATCTGTCCTATTAAGTTTTCTATCTATCTGTCTGTATGTAATTTGTACAAAAAGCTTAATATTTCAGAAGCTACTCAAGATAAAATCATGAAACTTATTATGAATCTTGGTCTTAATAGTTTACAAATGCCTTAAAAATTCAATTTCCATACACTAGTTTATTTTAAAATGGCAGCAATTTAAAAATTTGAAAAGTAAATATCTCAAAAACCTTAAATTTAAGTAAAACCCTGTAAGGTAAAAAATAATAAAGAACTCAGTCCCAAACATCATGATGTAAATATTTTAAAAGTCAAACTGTTAATAACTAAGAAATTGATATTTTTATCAAATAAAATGGAATTCCTGGCCAAAGAATTCCATTATTATTATATGAAAATTTCAATTTCTAACTTATGCCCGTGTCTGGTGAGTAAGATACACATTAGAAAAAAATCATACGAAATTGAAGCCATGGCTAACAGATATTTATGGGTGTTTTGACAAAAAATGGATGATGGAAGGAAATATAGCTATGAAGCTTCATTTCATAACATGATATCCAAAATCTTTGAAGAAGAGCAGAATCCTAATTGTAACAAGCTCTGGGTTGTTAAATGTACAAATATATTTCAAGTAATTCTTTTTTACCAAAGTAATGTTATGTCTTTTTCAGTTTCCAATCAGAGACAGGTCTTTGCTGATCAAATCCAGTATTTCTCTGACCTTTGTGATTGTGACATTCTTCCTGCAGTCCATTCTAAACTTGCACCTGTCCATGGGCAGTATAGCTCTGCTCGGAGCCATATTGCTGTTACTGCTGGACCGTGAAGACATTGTCAATGTCTTGGCTCGTGTTGAGTGGAGCACATTAATATTCTTTACTTCCCTCTTTATATTGATGGAGGTAAGCAATAAAAAATTTATTTTATCCAAACAAAATTTTATAATATTATGAAATTTTAGTTACTTATCATATAAATATTTAAAGTTTAACCCAAGTAGTGGTGACCGTCCGTTTTCGGACGGTCAAACGTTGCCGCGAATATTGCGTATGAAAAAGTTATAGATACATATCTCATCGAAATAATCGATACCATTCGAAAGTCGGTTAAATTACCTATCGAACGATATCAGTTTCGATAGTTTTATTCATATGACAACTTGATGGAGAGAAGAAGAAATCATTGTTTACTATTGTATTGTATTGTAAAAATGTATTACGAAGGATTACATCTACCAGGATGGATATAACTTTATGGTGAGTTTGGCAACATTATTCTATTTTATATCTATACACAAACCATTTTCTATTGATAAAATTATAACATCAGGTTGAGACACTAATCGATACACAATTATAACATGTTGCCATAGTAACATATATTTTTAGTACAATGCACTATTTATGGTTCTGTTGTTATAAATGTATAAATACGGGTAATAAACCATATAAACTATACATTTTCTGAAAGATTATGAAATTTAGAACAACTTGTATATCTTGGAATTTTGAAATATGTAATGCACATTACCTTTCCAGGTAGGGTCCCCCCCAAACAAAAAAATTTGATAACATTTTTTTTAAATTTTATGATAAGAAAAAAAATTACAAATGTTTATACTCATGTTATTTATTTTATATAATAATACAGAACTTTACAAGTAAATTGATGTAAAATAATACCAAATCTAATAATTAGAAGTATTTTAAAATATTTTTCAAAAATAACCTTGCAAAACATAGAAAAACGGGCTGCCACTAGAGGGTTTTTAATTGCCACTAGTTGGGTTAAGTTCGTTAAATTCATCTTGAGTTCAAAGTTAAGAACTTAAAGTTCATTTACTGTTCATTATTGTCATATTTTATTGGCAGCTGTAGTTGAATTAATGTCTTAAAACTATCAGCATATTGCTATAACCCAACTACAATGAGGTTAGTTGTTTGTTTGCCTTTCTTCTCAAAGTCCGCTTTTCCAGCGGGGGACCCAAGGCTAATCCACTGGGAGGGGGGATGGGCGGGAATTTCTTCCCTGTTAGTATTTGGGGATGTCTTGATCGAGAGTTTTCATTTGATGCAGTATTTTTTATTTTTTTTTTTTTTTTAATTCATGTCCTTGCTCTTCTGATTATTCCAATTAGAATTTTGATACTGTTTCCGAATGTGTCTTTTTGAGTTGTCGTGTCCAGGAGGTTTGTAATTTGTGTGGGGGTTTCCAGATACTTCCTTCATGTTTGGTATCTTTACTTTGACTGGCGTAGGTCTTGGATGTCTCTAGCTTTTTATTATTTCTGAATAGAAACTACTGCCCCCAAGAATCTAACCCACAGCTTACTCAATTCGGCTGTGTGTGGGGCTCACTTGGTTGGGGTAAACCAGTGAGGGGTTCCCCATGTTATTTATTATGTTATTTATTTATTAGTTCCCCACCCCGTTGTAGCAGTTATTTATTTTCACGGGCTGCTTAAACCCGGGTTTTCACCCCGTGGCCTTTCTGGCTCGGTTCTTCTTCATTATATCTCTCTTCTTTGAACCAGTTGCTTCATGATTGTTTGCAAGGTGTTGAAGGAATTAGAATTCCTAATTAATGTACTGAGGTTCCAAGGTTTTTCTTCTGCGTTTTCATGCAAACATCTTCTCAGATCTTCATTGGCTTCGCATTCCAGTACGCCATGCACATGTGAGTCAATCTGTCCGCAGTCATTGCATTCCGGGCTTTCCGCCCTATGGAATCTAGTGAGATATTCCTTAAAGGGTCCGTGCCCTATTAATAGGTGAATTGTAGCTTGTTCTACATTTTCAAAATGTTTAAGTGTTGTTCTTTCTTGTACTGACGGCAGTAGTTGGAAAGTTTTCCTGCCAGTATCTGCATTCGTCCATTCATCTTGCCATGTGGTGTTAGTTCTTTGTTTGATTTCCTTTTTGGTTTCGGCTATTCTTCCCAGTGCCTTTTCTCTTAGCATTGCAAATTCTGCAAGCTTAAGTTCTATGGGTGGGTTTCCCGTTATCAGGCAGAGTGCCATTAGGGGCGACGTCCTATAAGCCCCTGTGGTGCTGATGAGCGCCAATCTTTGTGATTTTCTTAAATTCTTTTTAATGGCGTAGTGGTTGTCTATGCTTCCAAGTAAGTACAGCATAAGACATTATCGGAATAAAGACTGCTCTATAGATGGTGTTGAGTTGTACTTGTTTGATGCCGAAGCGAAGACAGAGCAGTCTAGCAAGCCTGCCAAAGAGATTTCTTGCTTTGACACCTTGGTTTTTGACGTGCGGTAGTAATGTTAAGCCTTCATCCAGAGTAATGCCCAAGTATGGGGCTTCCTTAACCATTTGAATCCGCCGATTTTGGTAAAAGATGACCGGGGGCCTTGCCTTCATGTTGCCCTTCAGAACAATGCCTTTGGTTTTGTTTGGTGCGACAGTCATTCTCGCAGACTGAGCCCATTGTTCCAATATCTGCATAACCTGTGCAGCTATGTTTTCAAGTTCCCTTCTGGTGTTAGCTTCGATTATGAATGCTATGTCGTCAGCAAAAGCTACTTTATTTACTTGTAGTGGGAATTCTCTTTTTAAAAGTCTGTCAAAAGCGAGATTCCATAGCAGAGGCCCGAGAACGGACCCCTGCGGACATCCCATATTCATATTTCTAGTGATTATTTCTGCGTCATTGTCCACTGAGACAATCCTCTCACTGAGGTAGGACTGCATGGTGTTATAAATAGTTTTCGAGATACCAATTTCTCTTAGTGAGTCCAGGACCTCCGGCCACCACAGTGAATCGAAGGCCCCTTTAATGTCTATTAGGACAGCCACCACATAGGTGAACTCAGAGTTAAGGGTTGGGAGAAAATGTGCAGTGGAGGTTGTAGGTCATAGGTTCTTGTGTCAGTCCTGTAAATACCTACACTGTGTCTACTCAATGGTTTCCATTGGTGTGGACACTATACTAGAGAAGTCTAGGGTGTCCGTTTTGGATGGTGGCCATGATTTTTATGTTGTGTGGAGGAAAAGACTAACTGTATCAGGCTTGTCAGTTAGCTCAAAATCAGACCATTATTAAGACGCTGATTATCGAGGGGAATATGAGAGGTGAATGAGTGTGATAAGTGTAGATGAACGAATGTAGTTATTGTTACTAACTAAAGTCAACTGTCCTCAGAAAGAGCTATTTAATAACCCAATAGCTAGGGCAACTAAGGGACCTTTAGATTTACGTGGGATCCAAACCACATAGTGTTGGCCTGATTTTCAGCTAACTGACAAGATTGATACTCGGTTCTCTTCCCCACAGAACATCTGAACCTTGGCTAACATCCAACATGGACACCCCAGACTGCTGTAGTAGTGTTCACGTTACTTCTTGGTTTTGATTCCACGTTAATGATTCTTTCTGAGTACAAGTCAAACTTAGCAATTAGACTATATATGCAATCCACACTTAACCCATCATCATGTTTACCTTAAAATACATAAAGTACAACCTCGATTATCCAGCCTCGCTTTATCCGGTTCGGCAAGTAGATAGTAATACAAATTATTTACAAGATACAATTATAATTAATCGGAAGCGTCTTTCAGTTTTCAAACGTAAATGTCGTACACGAGTGTTTCGGTTTTGCAGTTTGCAAATTGCAGGCCCTAGTAGTCACCCTCTCTCGATAAGCAGTCGCTTGTTACTGCCTAATAATTAAATAATGCACCTGAAGATCCGAATTGGCAATGTTGTATACTTTTTTTCAGTGTGGCTGGCTGGAAGAGTCCATTTCACAAGTGAGGGAAGTCGGAAGTGGAACAGTTCATTTTACGTACACATAATTTGCAGTTACATAACTGTACACTTTTTTTATTCAGTCGGAGTTAAAATGAAGTTTAAGTATAAGACTTAATATTAAAGTAAACATATATTATTTACATAACATTTACCTTAGCATTTTTGATAGCCTAACCAGTAGTGTAGTTAGGATTTTGGTATGGGCGGGTTTGGCCGGAGATTTTGTGGCCCTCCCTTCCGGCAGGTATGGAATACCCCACAGGGCAGGGGGGTCCGGGGTTTCTCCCCAGAAAATTTGAAGATTTTTTATGTTAAGAACTGAATTTGAAGCTCAAAAACAGTAATTTTGAACAAGTATTTATTACTCGTTTTTAAGAAAAAAGAAAAAAAATAAAGTATAGCTTAAATTGGGTAAAATAAAAGCTTCAATTCAATAAATCATTGCTTTTACGAATCCTTTGATTATATAAACTTAGAACTTATTTCCTATATTGTTAGAATATTAACTGTACAAAATAGCTGTACATAAATTTTAATGCAAAATAAAAAAAAAATACTACTTTGTAGTATCAATATATAAAGGAATACTGGTTTCAAATAAGTAGTGCAATGTCTGTTTTATACTATTAGTGTTTATTATCATTGTAACTGATAAAATGTTACAAGTTACAACCACCTGTTCCATAAAAGCTACAAAATGGGTCTATTCAATGGGGTTTTAAAGAAAACTCATTCAGCACATCGTTTGTTGTGATATAAATCGCATGATGAACATTGAGCAAAGCCAAGCCATTCAAACGTGTCTAATTTGTTGTTTCTGAGGTAGGATTATAGTCTTCTAATTATCAAAAAACATCTTTCGCTCGTAGCAGCTATTACTGACAGCGTGGCCATTTTCAGTAATGTGTAATGTGTGAACTGCTGCTAGAGTAGTTTTGTCACACATACTAAGCGCTTCAACAGCACTCTTTGGATATTTTTTCTGTTGATTTGTGTAACTGTACCATACCGAAATGTCACTTAGTGCATCAGCCTCACTACAACCAACATCTGTGGCATACTTATCAACAAGTTGTTTCACTTCCTTCTCATCCTCTTCAGATAATGTAAACTTGGCTTTTAGGATTAAAGGCATTCAAAAGATTTTAAAATGCTTTTGTGGTTGTTTAAAATGAAACAAGGTTACAGTTGTATGAATAAATCCAAGAATGATATGAATATGGCTATTCTGAAATAGTCTTCTGGGTTTCTTGTTTCAACATTGTACCTTTGAGTTTGTATACCTGCTAATCGTGGAATACGTACTTCAAATTCAAGACTATCTGCCTTTGTTTGTACAAATTAACATGAGAATGAGAGAGAAAGGAAACGGCGGATAAGGGTATTGGATTGGGAGAGGGGTTCGTGGCAGAAATTCTCAACCAGCACTAAATATCGGCATATCGGCGCTTTTTATAAATCTGTGTTTATTAGTTTTTGCTGTTGGAGTAGGTTGGATTTATAATAACAAAATTAGTTCCGAAGCTTCGTCTGCCGTAATGTGCTTGTACTTACACTGTAAACTGTGATATTAATTTAGGTAACACAAACAGCAACTTTTCGTTATTTTCTTGTAGTTGCCCCACACCTGTTTTGCCGTTTAAGGTTTTATGCCCCTGTCCACTATAGATCTTAGTCAAGTAAAACAATAAAACCATAACATCCTTCAGAGTAATTTAAATTGTTAATTGTGATTTTAATTTCTCCCATATGCGTTAGCATAGAAAAATTACAGCCAAATTGTGTTATTGTGATCATAAAAAAGATTTTTTTATAAGTTGGTCTAAAAATTCATTTTAGGGCCCCCTGAACCCAAAAAAGTGTTTTAAAAAAATTGTGTCTGTCCGTATGTGTGTCTATCCACTTTGCTGGAGACCAAACAAATGGATCAATTTTTATAAAATTCTGTATGTAAGTGTATTTAGCCAATATTTTGATTGTTTTTTTTAATTTTTTGAAGTTTAAGTTTTTTATGGGCAAAAAACATGCAATATTGGAATTTTCTCTAACGATTTTGATTAAATTTTCAGGAAAGATATAAATTACAATTTAAAATATTTTAGTGAAGTCTGTATGTCCCTAACTTTAATAGTTGTTGAGGTAAAAGACTTTTTTACGGGCAAAAATAAACATTAACAATGCAATTTTTTTCAAGCTTTTTTCTAACAAGTTTTATTAAATGTTCAGTAAAGATACAAATCAAAATTAAAAATATTTTAGTTACTACTCCACTAAGTTTGGGCTGGAGGCCGAAGGCCAGAAGCCACAACTCAAAGTTGTTGAAGGTTTTTTGCATAACATCTGGCTATGTGATTAATTGAACAGCTGTTTTTGGAGATTATTTTTTTCCATACTTTTATTTAAATAAAATAAGTGTTTTGTCTGTACATTCCTTAGAAATGCTATAACAGATAAGTTATCTGTGATGCTATTAACTGGACATCTGTTTTTATTTAGGTGTGTGTTTTACATCCTTTAATTTGAATTCAATTCAACAATATAATCAACGTTAGCAAATGATATTAAGTAAACTTTCAAAATTATTATTATCGTTAATATATAGTTAATATTATTGTAATCAATCAAATCTAAAAAAATATTTTAAATCACTGTCACTTCTAATGCATTGTCAAGGGTTGTATGGTTGGCTAAACTATATAGACGAGTTGATCACCTGGCTACAACCTTGTACAGCAGAGACACGACGGATGGGACCCGTTTGGAACGTAGTTCTATCTATCATATCTTACCCGCTAGATAATGAAATATGATTTATGGTAAACATTCAACAGTGTATTAGTTTTTTCCTAGCAATAACATTACATTGTCTTCACTTATGATAGCTGTTTTTACCTTCAGCAACCGATATAATCGTTTTATTTATTGAGGGCTTCTTACTCGTTTTGGGGCCTCTTCTAAATGTCAAGGGGGGGTTGTAATCCGGAAAACCCTCTGTGGCTACGCCACTCAGCCTAATTAAAATACAGTTGTATTTTTAAATATCTTTCAAATTGTGCTGTAAAGCAGCCTCAAAGTTGGCGATTGTCAATAGTCAATAGTCAATAGTCAAAATCTCTTTATTCATCATAGTACAAGTGTACATGAATGGTGTCAATAAATCAAGGATATACATATTTTCTTATATGTGTAACAATATTATAAAACCCTCTAAATCTACAATTAACCATGAGATTAAACCAACAAATCAATAGCTATAAACTGAATCACATATTAAACTAAAATAGGCTAACTAATCAAAAAATTCGTCAAAATTATAGATTGATTTGTCTATTAAATATGTTTTCATCTTATTCTTAAAAGTAGTGAGGTTGGCAATCTGTTTAATTTCCAAAGGTAAATGATTAAAAAATCTAATACCTGAATAACTTGGTTTTTTGGAATATAATTCTAATCTATGACTATTAAAAATCGGTTGATGTCTGTGTCTAGTGTTATATTCGTGGGTGGAACCTAATTTGGGTAGTTGTTCAAAATTGATTTTGATATGGATTATTAGCTGATAGATATACAGCGCATAGATGGTTAAGAAGCCTAATGATTTAAAGTGTTCTTTGACCGAATCTTGATGTTGTAACTTAAGAATGACTCTAATTGCTTTTTTTTGTAGAACTAGTATTCTGTTCAAGTTATTGTTTGTAGTTGCACCATACAAACACAATCCAAAGGATATATGTGATTCAATTAATGCAAAATAAATCTGTTTAAGAGTTTTTAGACTGCTAAATTTGACCATTTGTCTCAGAGCATATAGTCCTGAGGAAATTTTAAAACAAACTTGGTTAATATGATCATTCCAATTTAGCTGATTGTCGATATTTAAGCCTAAAAACCTAACTGTGCTTACTTCTTCCAGTCTGTCCTTACTCATAAAAATATTAAGATCTCTATTAGAGGTTGTATTAGATGGTAAAAAAGTCATAAATTTAGTTTTTAATGGATTAGGAAGAAGATTAAAATTTTGCAAATATTGGGAAACTATTGAAAGATTTGTATATGTGTTTATTTCAATCTCTTGGGATGATTTACCTACAAATTTAAAGTTTAAGTCATCAGCGTATAGGCTAATTTTATTAGGGGTGTCGACAACTGCAGGCAATCCTGTTAAATACGCTAAAAATAGGACTGGTCCTAAAATGGTCCCCTGTGGTACACCATATTTAATTAAATTTAATTTGGATTTAGCCGCTGTCATACAATTGTATTTATTTAAATATTGTATTTCTACATATTGCTTCCTACCAACTAAATATGATTCAAATAATCGCAAGCCTGTGTTTCTAACTCCTAATATTGACAATTTATTTAATAGAATGTCATGAGAGACACTATCAAAGGCTTTAGCCATATCCATAAATACACCCACTACTGAGAGTTTGGAGTCCATAGAATCAATGACAGATTCTATGAAGTCAATACCTGCACTAACTACTGATTTCCCTGCCCTGAAACCAAATTGTTGGTCATCTAGTATATTGTTTTTTTCTAGATAACTAGTGAACTGTAGAGATATGACTCTCTCGTAAATTTTTGAAAAAGAAGAAATTAATGACAATGGCCTGTAGTTAGCTATTTCCTTAGGGTCTCCATTTTTAAAAAAGGGCTTAACTTTAGAAATTTTTAATTTTTCAGGATATATGCCTGTAATTAAAGCAGAATTTATGACATGAAGTAATGGATTCAGAAGATATTGACGGGCATGCTTAATTATTGGCATGGGTACTTCATCCCAACCACTGGAGAATTTATTATCAAAAGTCATAATAATTTTATCCAATTCCTCATAGCTAATTGTATTTAGTGAAAAATAAGTATCATTGTTTTGAACGTTTCTGGTCGTTGATGGCAAAGTCAAACTATGAAATTTCTTAGCCAATACCTTTGGTAATATATTCGTCTTAACTACATTAGTAAAATAATCATTTATATTTTCACATACAGTACTAGGGTCATCACCATTTTTTCCTAAATTATTTATAATATTATTATTTTTTTTGTTTTTATTGCCAACCTCATTATTAATAATTTTCCAGGTAGTTCTAGGAATATTCCTGGATTTATTAATTAAATTATCAAAGTAACTTTGTTTAGTATTTAAAATTACTTGCTTGTAATCTTTTGTTAGACTATTCAAACTATCTTTCAAATTTGCATCTTTACATGTTCTTGTTGACTTACTCAACTCCACCATATCTTTCCTTCTTTCAATAATATCTTTTGTTATCCAGTTATCATTATACATTTTTATACGACTTCTAACTATAGGAAAACATAAATCAAAATAAAATTTAAATGTACTAAAAAACACATTAAATTTATCATCAACAGGAGAAATAAAAACGTTGATCCAATTTTCTTTTTCTATTTTTTTACAAAAAAGCTCAATATTGTCACTGGTATATTTTCTAGTATAAGTAGTACTATTTTTATTAAGACAAGTATTGTTATTAATAAAATTATTAGTAGATAGCTGTAAAACTTGAGCATCATGATCAGACAGATTATTAATCAAGCCTGTAACCATGACATTTGATTGATTTATATTAGTGAAAAAGTTATCTATGGCACTACCTTTTGTTTACAAACCCTTGTGGGAAAGTCAATCAGAGCAGACATATTATGAGAAGATAAAATATTCATTAATCTAATTTGGCAAGGTGATGTTACCAGAGCATCGATGTTAACATCTCCGGTTATCACAATATGTTTATATTTTTTATTAAGAATTTCCAAGGCTGAATCAAATTTATCTAAGAAAGAGTTTTCAAGGCATGATTGAGGTGATCGATACACCCCCGCCAAAACAAATGAGTAGTTCCCAAATTTAATTTTACTCAAACAAAATTCAAATTCTTTTTCATTTGTTAAGGAGCTGATGGCCGGTAAAATAACTGTCTTTATCTTGATATTACTGGAGGTATTGGCAAGTATTAATACACCTCCTCCTTTTGATGATTTACGGGCATAAAAAGTTCCAACTTTAAAGTTTTTAATATTAAGGCGCTCGATTTCAGAATCAGTCATTTTATGCTCTGTGAGCACGACTAAGTCAGGGTTTATATCCATCAGTTCAACCGATAATATATTTATTCTAGACGGTAAGTGCTGAATGTTCTGATGTAAAATAGTTATTTTTGTTTCATTGACTTTCGATTGAGTTATAAAATTAGATCCTCTTTTCATTTTGTCATCGAAACCAGCAGTAACTATGTCTTTGTCTGATTGCCTTAGTTTAAACCTGTGTCTGAACTTACAGCAATAACTAAACTATTTTCATTGTTGACTATACTATTTACATCACTAACTATACCATCCACATTCTTTGAAAGACAAACCTTGTCACCAGCCACAGACACATCAACACTGCTCTGCTTTTTCATTGACCTCACTATCACTGGGCTTGACAACACTGGAGGGGTGGTAGCTTGGGACTCAGCAATCAGTGCAATCTCTGGATCCCCACTGCAGATCGATGGTGAAAGTTGTTCAGTAACTGGGCTTGTAAGAGGGAGGGCTTGTTGGTTAACATTCTCATTTTCAAGTGAAACAGTAAGGGGTGTCGTTACCAATCTGACCGAAGGGTCATTAGCATTCAGTTTGATAACTTCCTTCATGTTTGCTTCAATGATGTTGACAGAGTTTGGTTTGATAGCCGAAGGAGAGTATTGATTATTGGGCCTTGGGTGGACAGTGTCTTTTATCATATGTGCTATATCTCTTTTTCCACGTCTATTAAAATGAAGGCCGTGCATTGTGTAGGCATGCCTAGGCAACTCGTTAACCGGTAGAAAAGATGCATGTTTGAATAAATTCACTAAATTCTCAATTATCTTGTTAAGATAGAAAATTCTGTTATTCAGAGATTGAGTGTGATACCTATAAGGTAGGGCTGAGACTACGATCTTTGTATGCATTGTATCAAGTAGCACCCTTTTAACTGTACCATATAAATTCCTTTCTGCATGATGAATATCATCGTTAGATCCCAATAGTAGAACCAATGAGTCGTTTTTGGAAAAAGATTTAGTAAGCTTTTTGATATCTTTTACCACTTCCGAAGTGCTGGCATTAGGTTTAAAGATGTTACAGATGTTATATTCACTATCCGGCCAAATGCTCTTCAAGTTAGACCCAATAAATCTACCTTGACTATCAGCCAGGATTAGGATATTCTTTTTGTTTACCTGACAATTGTTTTTAATTACTGAAGGTGCTCCATTAGATAAAAGATTGTGGTTTTTTGAGGGTAGGCCTACATTTTTATCAGCATGTTAGTCACAGATCTCGATGTTAATCTTGTTTGATTGAAGGGCTGCATTTTCCAATGAATTAGTTATACTAGTTTCTAGTTTTGCTGACTCCATCGGTAAGGTTAACATAGAAACCAGTGAGTTCACATCATGGTATGCTTTAGTGTGGGCATGAAATATTAGTGCTAACTGTGCACGCTTGGTTAATACCTCTAATTTTGCTATGTCACTTAAAAATTGACTCGTGAATGACTGATCCGAGTTCAACGCTCCCGATGAAATTCCTTGAACTAGTTTTTCTGTGAAAAGTACTAAATATACTCCACAATCCTTTGTGTTAGGTTGAGTTGAAACACTTGCAATAATAATGGGGAGACAAATATTAAACCCCAAGAGATTACTAATCCTATCTGCAACTTTTTCAGCATGACTTAGGTTATAATTACCCAACGAGTCGTAGTAGAAAAATTTACTGAGGTTCTTGACATAAACAAGAAGGCTCCAATGTGTACCACTACTGAAGTCTTCATTGGGCTGTGTATTGGGTATACTGTCCTCAGTGATACCTACAGAGTCATTGATAGGAAACATAATATGAGTCGCCTCAGTGAGCTTATCAAGATCAAGAAAGTTGTCATAATTATCAAGGCATTTAATCCCCAAGGTTACAACTGGATTCATTAAGACTATTTTAACATTAATTTTATGTAGAGTGGAAGATATTAAGTCATAACTTATACGAATAACATCGTCAGTTATCCATCCTCCCTCTAGTATAGACAAAGTGATTGAAATCTTATCATCTGTATTTGTAAATGTATCATTAATTGTTTGGTTCTTAGACACACCTGCAGTTGAATGTGCTACATCCCCCGTCAAGGCTCGAAGTGATTCTTTATTTTTATTTTGTAGAATATGTTTAGGTGTAGATTTCAATAACGTAAATTTAGGGGTTAGTGACGTCATAGTAACATTTGGGGAATTTTTTTTTTGTATCATTTTGTTGTCATTTAGGCCTTTGGTATTTGTTATCTCTAAAATGGTTTTTTTGTACAGATCTTGAAGTTTTTTTGGAACGGTTTCAGCTGGATATTTCAATATATTGTCTTTAAAAGAACAGATATTTGTTTTACCAACTACCCCTATTTCATTTGTCCCGAAAAATAACACTTTGTATTTAATAGTATTTTTGTATGATTCGGAATCAATCTCAGTAATTTTAGCAGGCCAGTAAGAATAACCTTTAACTTTTGCGAACACAAAATCATTCACAGCAAATGTTTTTTTACTTCCTAAAGTAGGAGATGACATTTTAAAAGTTATTTGAATGAAATGATAGGTATATTTTAATTAATTATCACTATACCTTATTATTTTAGAGGTTAGGAACAGATGAGAGTTGTTCTTAAACACTTGTTTGTTCAATAATAATATAATAAAAAAATAAGCTATGAATTAATTCAATTCATTTTATTTGGGGCTGTTCAAAACATGAGTGGCAGCAGACGACCTTGGTAATGTAAACAAAGTTGACAGCTGTCAAGTCAAACTGATAAACCATTCCACTGACAATCAGCTGGCTCAGAAACAGGTTTGGACAGCTCTGTCGTACCGACCCCTTCTAATCTTATAAGTTGCAAATTGGAAAAACCCAACCTTTACTTTACAATTACAACCAAGTCTGCAGTTCCCTTAGTGAGTGTAAGTGTTCCTTACCCGCAGGATGTTGTACACTTCCTATTACAAACACTGTGGATATCTTTTAAAAGGTATTTATATGAAAAATATTTAAAACTTATCTGTACATTTAAAACTGAACTGCACTAGGTAGCCATCTTCTTGTTTATCTTGTGATAAACATCGTTCGTTTCATTACAATAACTGCAGAGCGTGTTGCGTCACATGCAATTGTAGGCACCCCGCTTACGCATGCTGTCTGTTATCAGTTACTAAACGTGATTCTCCAATAAAACCAAGTTATTTATGACTTATGTTTTATCCGGCTTTTATTGTATCCGGCTTGACCTTCGACACATTAGGCCGGATAATCGAGGTTGTACTGTAATTTGTGCTAGCATCCCAAAACTGAATAAAAATATGATTTATTCCGATAAGTTCATGGTAGATCAGGTGGTCATTTAGCATTATGTTACTTTTTTATGCTGTTTTGAAGCATAATTTACCTATTTAAAAATTTTTCTGACACTATTAGAATTATGCTGTAATCCATATATTTGTGTTTGGATAGTGGAAAATTTAGTATTTTCAGCCCTATATGTTACTAATCATTGTAACAGTGTAACCCATTATCATTGGATACTTGATTACTAGATAAGTTTGTGTTGTGTGTGAATTAATGATTAAGTTCATTTGAGATTCGTGATTGTCAGCACAACCAACAAATAAGATCTTAATCACTATTTCATTATAAGCTGCAGTCTTAGAGCCCTAGTAAATGTAAAGTGTGAAAAATATGGAAAAATATTACTAGTAAAAATATGAATATTTCTGAGCAGGGCCTGTCTCGGCTGGGACTGATTGACTTCATTGGCCACCAGACAGAGCTGGTGATCAAGGCAGTAAATCCCAGCTACCGTCTGGCTGCTGCCATTCTGCTGATCCTCTGGGTCTCAGCATTTGCCTCATCCTTCTTGGACAACATCCCCCTGACCACCATGATGATACGTATTGCCGTTGGGCTTAACCACAGTGAGGAACTGGATCTACCTCTCCAGCCCTTAGTCTGGTCTTTAGCTTTGGGTGCTTGTCTTGGAGGTATTTCTCTTTCCAAATGTTATATACTATTTTATTTAGAGTGCAGATGTAAAATAAATAACTCTGGTAAAGTCAGAGATGTTCCTATTCAATTTGACTGTGGTTCAACAAACCAAATCTGTCTTGGTGAGTAAAAAGCCTAGCGCTCTTTAATACTACAAATGTTGAGTGTGTGGTAGTAGTTATTAAGTACAGCCAGAATGATTAAAACCATACTAGTACTAAGTACAATCAAGATCATCCATCTTGTAATATTTGGTAGTAATAAGCTCTACTTGTGCTTGTATATTTAATGAATGTATATCATCTTTCCCTCATAGTATCTTAATACTCAGAAGTTAACATAATCTTAAAAGAAGGTTTAGAAGAGGTTATATTAAATTTTCTCTCTGTGTCTGCACTGTTACATATTTGTAAATTGGTCCTTTTCCGTTAATTCACTACCACTACTTTTTTATTATGATTACGGATAGGTCAGGTTAGGTTAGGTTAGGTGGCTACTAAAGTTGATCATAACTGGTAAATCCAATGATTGATTGACTTACCGCCAAATGCGCTCTCTGTGTGTAATTGTAAAACGATAAGATAAGGCCAGCGACATGGATTCCTAGCTAGTAGATGTAAAAGTGATTGGGGAACAGTTTTTAGAGCAATAGAATATTTATCAAAAGGTAGCTAATTAATGGAAAAAACAAAAAAATTAATGGTAGTGAATTAACCACTTCTTGGTTATAAACCTACTGATATTCAGATGAAAATTGTGAACAGTCTTATACTGTATTAGCATAGTCCTAAATCTATGATCCAAGACGTGCAAATACACATGGATCTTAATTCAATCCTATTTAAAAAATTATCAACTTAGTTTCAAAATGTTTACAATTTTAAATTTAAATAACATTGCTAGATGGTGTGTATTTTAACTGTAGGTGCAGTATAAACTGTTATCTAGTCAGTAAATGAAATAAAAAAGGTTAAGTTCGGCTCTCAGACAGCTTCAATTTAAAATTGCAGACATATCAAAAACTGAAAGAACATTTACACTTGTTCTAGCCACCTTCAACAATTAATTATTTTAGAACTATAGATTTGTGACAGGAGATCACTTAAAATTGTTATTCAATGAATATCTCATCATGACTTTTGGATCTTTATCCAAATATATATTGCAGCTTTTTAAAATTAACAAATGGTTGCTGACAACAAACCATACGATATATATATTTATTAGAACCTGGAAGCTAAAGCCCAATCCAACAAAGACAGAAATAACCTGCTTTCACCTGAGTAATAGACTAGTAAATCAAAAATTGAAAATCTTTTTCAGTGTTATTAAGTTGAAACACAATAAGCATCCACAGTACTTTGGAGTTAGTTTGTATCAATCTCTCTGTTTTAAAAGTCATCTACAGAAAACAGTAGCTAAAGTGTGAACCAGAACTAACATTGTGCAGCGACTTGCTGGATCATGGTGGGGAGCCAAAAAACCAAACATAACTTGTGATATGTTTGATGATTGAAACAAGTTTCTGGTATCAGACCCTATGTCCGTCATCGGTGGAATGAACCTTCCTCATAAGGAATGGATTTTGTTGAGTCATTTTCATACAGGGATGGGAAGATAGATGCCTAACTACTGGGAGTTTAAGTGGGGAATGGTAAATGATTAATCTTGTGATTGGGGAGTCGAAGTTCAAACTGTGGATCACATAGTTAACGACCGCCCATAGCGTTATTTTCATGGGAAATTACCTGGTCTTCATTCGATCAGAGAAGCAGGCGCTGAATGGTTACATAACGTTGATTTGTCTCTGTTACGGAAGATTAAAATTTAAACATTAAGACACAAAGAACTTTATATTTTATTTTATTTAGACATTTTTAATGGTATGTTTTAATGTTTTTGTTAGTCTGGTGGCTGGCTTAAAAGCCATTAATTAAAATTGTGAAATGCTCACTTGAATCTCAATGGAAATGTTCTCTACCAGACAAAATATAATACAAGGTGTTAGCTGTCTCTTTGAAATATGTTTTCAAACAAATAATTTCATTTCATAATTACTTTAAACTAAATTGTCTTGAAATGTTTGTTAAAAGGAAATGGAACTCTAATCGGATCTTCATCCAACCTTGTGTGTGCCTGTGTGGCTGAACGACATGGCTACAAATTTACTTTTATGGAATTTTTCAGGTAGGGCTGGCCACCTGTTTAAAAGATTTACTATACATCACTTTATTTTAGAGATGTAAATTATAATGCAGGTGTCATTGCTTGGTATTTTGCATGATAAGGTAAATTTACATTTAATTAATTTTCAATCAATTAATCATATTCACTTCATTATTTTAATTAGTTTACCAATTCATATTATTGGAGATTAAACCTTATAAAAAAGCTTGAACTAAAATGTTCTTTAAAAAATATATTTGATACAGCCTCCTAATTCATAACATCTTTGAAAATTGAAATAGAATAGTGCCATATTTTTATACTACTTTATCTCCAACAATTACATGTATAAAATAAATTATATTTTATAATATAATTAAATATGTTCGTTATCAGATGAAACAAATGTTGAGTTTTAAATGATGACGTGGTTTTGGACTATATAAGTAAAGGAGAAAAACAAGGAAGATGATGTAATTTTGACAAGTCATCACTAATATCATTGTAGCCGATATGATTAATTAATTCAATCATTTGATTCTCAGTGTTTCCTCATTTCTAGTTGTATGTGAACTTTGATGATATTAACAAAATAACAATAAATAACAAACTTGGTGCATGTAACACGGAGTACTGCAAATCCACTGACGGGGCAAGATTTAGTTATGAGTAAAAACATAAACTACTATGGCAGTGGCGTATATACAAATCTTTTTCGGGGGGGGGCCGATCTTGGTTAAGCAAGTATTACCAAGACACATTACCGGGGGGTCCGGGGGTACACCCCGGGAAATTTTTGAAAAAGTAAACTCATGGAGATGTCATTTTACGCTATTCTAGCTCCTACAAAATTGGGATAATATTATGTTTTAAGTTAAAATGATATAGGTTTATAATGTACACAATTACACCGATATCATTGTACATGTTTAGAAATATTAATACATTAATATATAAAATGTGATGAACATTTTTTTTATTTATGGATAAACAAATATTTATTTTTGTATATTTCGGGGGGGGCCGAGGCCCCCTCGGCCCCCCCCATATATACGCCACTGTACTATGGTAACACTTTATTATAATTTTAATGTTGTATACCATTTCAGGTGAGTTCGTACAATTTAACTTTTATAATTTTTGTAGGATTGGCTTTCCTGTCATGATATGGAGCGTCATAGTGGCAACAGTGTACCTCATGATTACTCACGTCTGGTTAGGCTTTAACGGCTGATGTTATTTAGTAGCAGTATCATGTGTTATTTGTCATTTTAAATTATTTTATTGTTCTTATTTATTTATGTTAAAAATTGTTGAGAAAATACTGAACTTATATTATCAGTAAGTTGTGAAAATGTTAATAAGACTAAATAAGCCATGTCATGTACCACTTTATTGTTATAATTAGTGTACTTTGTGTTTCATGTTACCATGTTAGATTGTAGAAAAAATTTCTATTATTCATTGCTTGGTAAGAATAACTTAATGTTTTTTAAAATACTATCTGTTTGATTTTTTAAATGAAAAAACATTACGATGAAAAGGAAAGAATAAATGGAACTATGTAATGTTGTTCTACAGATTATTGGAATAAAATTGAGTTTTTTAACCTGAAAATTGAAATGTTAATTACCAGTAAGATATCATGTGAAAAACTCCACTTACAACTAAAATTCTGCAGTGGAGGTCTAGATGTTTAAGCAGGGCCCTGAAGTGGTTGATGAAGATATTGTAAAGATAAAATACTGTTAGAAAGTTTTACCATTTTAAAAAGTTATGAATTGAATTACATTGTTAATGATAGCCCAAGGATGTATATATATGACATATAAAGTCTGGTGGTCCAGAGCTTTGAATGTCACGGCGCTGAGAATGTAATTTAGGTACGTACTTGCGTAGTGGGGTTTGCAGTCACCTTCGGCGGGCGCTGATGGCAGTCTGGTGGTCCAGAGCCTTGAATGTCACAGCGCTGAGAACGTGATTTAGGTACATACTTGTGTTGCGGAGTTTGCAGTCACCTTAGGCGGGCGCTGATGGCAGTCTGGTGGTCCATAGCCTTGAATGTCACAGCGCTGAGAACGTGACTTAGGTACATATTTGTGTAGCAGGGTTTGCAGTCACCTTCGGCATGTGCTGATGGCAGTCTGGTGGTCCAGAGCCTTGAATGTCACGGTGCTGAGAACGTGATTTAGGTACATACTTGTGTTGCTGGATTTGCACGTACCTTCGGCGGGGTCTGATGTTAGCTTGGTGGTTTAGAATCTGAAATAACATGGCGCTACAAACTTGATTGTGAACGTGATGAACAATTCATATACGGACTATATTGGAAATTAAGTTGCCAAGAAGCATAAAGTATAAATGAGAAGAAGTGTCTGAATGTTATTGTCTGTTCCGTTCTGAAATTGTAATCCATTTACTTTATTATTCGTTACTTTAGCCAAAGTGTTTAAATCTCCCTCAGCCGGTGGTGTAGTTGTTGCACAAGATGGTGCAGGCAGATTTAGCCTGGTAATGTGAGCCCATGTCTGTGTAAGTGCCAGCGACCGGCCAATCCCCTCAGCGGTCCAAATAGCCGACCTTCACAACACATCGCAGCTGACCAATCCTCTTCGATAGCTCAATTATTGATGGACACGTCATCACAAGTTTACATTTAGATGGGTACCTAAGCTTTCAAATATTACTGAGAATGGATGTTTGTTTTGTATAGTGACATACAAAATTCAAGGTTCAGTATTTTCACCAATACAACGTTGTGTGTAATTTCTAAAAAAAAAACTAATCTCTTAGCGCCCTGGTTCTAAGATGAAAGGGGTTTCACTGGGCCTGAATCCAAATAATTGGCACGTGAGTTCAATTTAGATTTTAAAATGTCACGGACCAACGATAATGGTATGTCGCTGGGGGGAGTAGAACACGAGCATTTGTCGTATATTTATTGAAATTACAAACATGTTTTAACTAGATAATTAAAAAAAAAATGTTTTTATAAAGGTAAAGAAAAAAATTGCTAACCAAGTACAAGTTCATGTTGCTTGTAAAAATTTTGTATTTTGATTATATCGTTAATTGAATTACATTGTTAATAATAGCCCAAGAATGAGTATATATATATATATATATATATATATATATATATATATATATTGAAATTACAAACATGTTTCAACTAGATAATCTAAAAAAATGTTTTTATGAAGGTTAAGAAAAAAATTTCTAACCAAGTACACGTTCTTTTGCTTGTAAAAATTCTGTATTTTGATTATATCAGAAGCGTTTTAACGTACAAACTTGGTCTGTGTCACAATCAACATTTCTCCATGCATCCCTTCTCCTATTTTTTTAATCTTATCAATCATACTGTAAGAGTTTTTTGTCCTTGTGATAACCTTTAGTTAATTTTTATATTATGATGATAATAATAATAATCTTAAATGGACCAACAATGACTTTGTGAGCTGAATGGCATTTTCCATACCATCATTTCCAGCATTTGTTATTTCTAGGATTTACCATTAAAGTCATAGTCTCTCACGATGGTGGGTCAAGACCAGAGGACTTGAGGTGCCACTGCTGGGACTTCAGCTTCAGGGACAAGTAATGTGTCACATTACCACCAGGAGTCTTTTATATGTAGGGGTTGTTTCATCATTTGCAAGGGTAACATTATTTTTATGTATTTCATCAATTATTTGTTTAACCAAACTACCAGTGAACTATCACTCTCAACAACTGGTGACCGTTGCATTTGCGATGGTCAAACACTGCCGCTAACCAGTCAGTTTATAAAGTAACAAGAATGTTTTATGACCAATATATCGGTATTAAGCAATAGCCCATCAATATATAAATACCTGATTGCATTTCATTGCTATTAATAGGTAATGAAAAGCAGAATTTTGTAGTTCAGTTTTCAATTTCGCTATTCCTATTACGTTATGTTTTGTTTACGTTTTTTTTTAAATGTAAAATAACATTGCAAATAATATTTACTGAAATAAGCTTAATAAAGGTTTTTATATATATTTTTGAACAGTAATTTGTGTTTTTTTAACATTACTAGCTATGTTGATTATTTACGTAATTAGTAGGCTACTAGGGGTTTGCTGTGTGTCAATAGTCAATAATTCTTTATTCATACATACATTACATATAGTACATGAATAACGTCAATACAGCTAACAAGAATTTATCAGTGTTCTTAGCCTAAACTATTCTGAAATGTATTATATGCGTTTCTATTTCACCCTCTTTATACACAGACAACAGATTAGCAGTTTAACTTATAAGTATCTGTTGTGGTGAAGAACTCCTGAACCGAGTACAATGACCAGTCAATTAATTATTAATGATTTTAACTTTTTATTAAATATATTTAGATCCTTTTCTTTTTGAATATGTCTTGGTAGATTATTTAAAAGTTTAATTCCAATGTGCCCAGTCGTTTTGGAGAAAAGTTCTGTTCTATGTCTTTGTATTATAAATTTGTCTTTGTTTCTTGTTTCATGATTATGCACTTTATTATGTTTCTCAAATTTGTCTTCATTTAATTTAGTATATTTAATTACCTGAAGCACATATAAACTAAAAACTGTTGGTATCTTTAATTCTTTGAATTTATCTTTACAGGATTCTTGATATTTAAGATTTAGGATTATTCTTATAGCCTTTTTTTTGTTATTAATATTCGTTCTAAGTTTGTGTGGGTTGTCCCTCCATAAATCTGTAATCCAAAATCAATATGCGAATGAATGTGGGCATAGTATAGCGTTATCAATGTATTTCTATCACAATAAAAGGACATTTTCCATAGTGCAAATAATCCTGCATTTATCTTTTTGCATATTGTATCTACATGTTGTGCCCAAGATAATTGGTCACCTATTGTAAGTCCTAAAAACTTCACACTCCTTTTCCTTTCCAGGTATTGATTTTCTATTTTTAAATTAAAATTTATATTCTCCAGCTGCTCGTTATATCGATTTTTTAAGTGAAATATAATGTAATTTGTTTTTCTTGCATTAAAAAGAATATTTTTTTCATTTAAATACATGTCTGTAGATTTTAAGAGTCGTTCTGATAATTGTTTTAGATATAACCAATCATTACTTCAGACTTCAAGATTCGCATCGTCTGCATACAAACATAACTGGCTGCTGTTATCTATTTTTTGTAATTTTGAAGCTAATCCTCTGAAATAACATATGAATAATAACGGACACAATACAGAGCCTTGAGGGACCGAATGTTTAATTTTCCTAGTTCAGAGTTACTACTATATAGTATATATACTACATAGTGTTCTTTTTTTGACTCGTTATTTCTACATACTGCCATCTATTCTCATGGAACGAGGTTAACCATTTCAAAGCAGTTTCCTGAATACCACAATTTTTTAATGCTTCAGTGAGCTTTGTATGACAAACTCTATCAAAGGCTTTAGTCAGGTCCATTAAGACAGCTAGAACTTTTTTCGCATGATCTAAGTCTGTAATTAGACTTTCAAGAAAGCATGTAATTGCAGTGATAACAGATTTTCCCTGTCTAAATCCATGTTGCTCATCTTCAAATATGTTGTTTTTTTCAAGATAGCTTGACAATCTATTGAACATACATTTTTCAAATACTTTTGAGAAAGATGACTGAATAGATATTGGTCTGTAATTAGTTTTATCTGTGGTATCTCCTTTCTTATGCACTGGTATTACTCTTGAGATCTTTAATTTTTCTGGAAATTCACCTAGAATGACACATTTATAACATGGATTAATGGTTTGATTATAATTTCAGCAACTGATTTTAAAAGTGACACTGGTATTTCATCATATCCACTGGTATTTTTATTTTTTAAATTTCTAATTATTTTAAGTAGTTCTTTTTCACTTACTGGCTCACATCGGAATTTTGTCAGACTCTGACTGTCATACTGTTATATAAGTCTTCTGTTGCCTGTGCACCACTGGATTTTTTATCCACCAAATTTATAAAAAAAATTATTAAATATATTACTAAGTATCTCTGGCTTTGATTTAGTTATCCCTTTCTCTTTAAGTTTAATTACTTTGCTTTGACATGTTTTAACTTTGCCTAGGTCATTGTTAATACATTTTCAAGTCGTTTTACATTTATTGTTTGACCTTTGTATTAGATTTGAGTAAACATTTTTTTTGCCAAATGTATGTTTTTCCTGTATTCCTTTTTTTCATTTTTTAAGACATTTATTATAACACTGTCTTTTTTCTGTCTTATTTCACTACATAAATAAGTTAACTTCTGTCTTTTTATCTTTAATTCATCATTCATCCAACTCATTTTATTACCTATTTTAACTTTAGCTCTTACCACTGGAAAACACTGCTTAAAATAGTTACAAAATATCTTACAAAAAGTGTTAAATTTTTCATTACAAGATGCATAATACATATCAGTCTAGGTTTCCTCTATAAGATATTTTTTTTTAAATTATTTACATTTTCTTTGCTAATATTTCTTTGAATTTTAAATACATTTTTATCTTTTAGTCTTACATTATCTAAATTTAGTTTTAAAAATATACCATCATGGTCAGAGAGCGCTGTGACCATTGTATGTGCCTTACATATTTCACTTGGTAAGTCAGTAACAAATCACTTCCCAGAGATAAATATAGTAGTGTAATTTGTAATTTTGTTGTAATTCACACTGGCTCATATTGATTGGACAAAATAATCTTGTGGTCATTGGTTACTTAGATAGTTCTTTAAACTGATAATTATATTTCAACAATATTAATAGAACAACCGCTTATAATTCTTATTTTGTTTTTAAATACATTTAAGAATAGATATTATAATTGTAGATAAAACATAATATGTATTATTATTTTTAGGATGTAATAAAATTAAAACTGAGTACCCTTAACAATTTTTATTAAAATTATTTCACACAATATGTTTCAACTTGATGGTCATTGTCAAGTGTATATTAAATAATTTAATTAACTGTTAAGGGTACTCAGTTTTAATTTTATTACATCCTAAAAATACGTAAGTACCCCCAATTTTTAACTTTCTATTATATATTTTTTTATATGTACTATCTACTATTATAATAGCAGTCTTTGAAAAGTATTTATTTTAAAACACAATAAAAATTATAACTGTTGATCTATTAATATTGTTGAAATATCATTATCAGTTTAAACCTATAAACAATTTATTAAGCAACCAATAACCATGATTATTTTGTTCAATCAGTATCAGCCTGCTGTGAATAAAAAAAAAAAAAAAAAAAAAAATAACAAATCACTATGTTTATCTCTGGAAAGACTTGTAGTGACATTGACACACTTTCCACCTGTGGCTCTACCTACTCAACATTCACAGGTGGAGTTAGTGACCAGTTTTGCTTGAATGTGCTAAGGTCCGGCAAACAGTACATGTAACTGATGAAGATACTGTGTGATCGTGTTGTTGAGTAAAATCCTTGATAATGTAAAATGACTGATAGTTTGTTATTTGTTTCAGTGCTTGTGAGTTTTAAAACAGCGTTAAATGTACTTTATTAAACTTATTATAATGCAATAGTGTGCAGTGATCCATTTTTATGGAGTTATTTTAAACTAAATATTTTAATCAAATAAGTAAAGTTGAATATAAAAATATGTGTAATTATGTTGTAATATGCTTTTACTGTACAGTAAGGATTGATAAATATTTGAATGAATTGCATAATTAAAGAATAACTAGCTGTTAGTAAGGTTAGTAAATAAATGATTTTAAATTAATTACTAAAGATAATCAAGTAATATAATGGCCTTGAAAGAAACTACATTTCTTATTACTTTCAAAATGTAATTTTAAAATATATTTATTTTGTAATGTTAACCAAGATACTTGGCTAAAGTTTTTTTTATTTTACTACGTTAGATTTGTGGACAGTAATATATGTATAAAAAACATCTATTTAAATTATGTTTTAAATGAATAGGTGCACACTGTTTTCACACTGAATAGGTCCAATAAATCATCAGCTGTTGTAGGTCAATAGTATAGTATTGTAAACACAATTACTATTATTGGCATAAACGTTTTTAAGTCCTTTTAAAATGAACGTGTATCTATTTAAATTAATTATAATTTAGTCTCCCTTGCAATATTGTTTATTCCAAAACTATTTTGTATTTTTTTTAGTACAAAATTATTTATGAAATTATATTTGTAAAGATTAAAGAAATAATATTTATCAAAAATATATAATTAAGGTATTTCAAATTTCTCTAAACAAAATGCTTTTGTTTATATGGAGACCAGTTATTTTCTACTACAGTGCCATAATAATCACGTTTTCATTTACACGTTTTACATTGAATTATATAAATCTGTAAAATTTATTACTTTGTGGCTTAACATACTAATCCATGTTAATTTTAGATCTAGTAATATTCCAACGGATTAAATTTAAATATTTACGAAATATCAGCCAATGAGAAGAAAATCTTAGTTCTTTTACTTAAATTCAGTTTTTGTTTTGCTGTTAACTTTTTTCAATTTTAACATATCAAGTGAAATAATTTTCAGTCGTAAAAAAATTAGTCTCTTCAAGAAACCAACATTTGTTCTGAAATGTTCTGTTTTTATTTTAATGCACTTTTTAAAGTTCAGTGTTTTTTTTTTTTTTATTTACAAGAATGTTCAGACTAAGTGAAAATATTTATTACTAAGCATTTGTTGGTCCAATTAACCTCAAACATGTTACTATTACAACAACTTAAAGATAAAGACAATAAGTATGTAAACGTCCTGATTAGATAGTGTCATTTTACTTCAGACATTTTAGTATTGTCTCAGTCTTGAAAATGATTACAAATGTAGGCAACATTTTGCGAGGAGTGACAGTAGAACCAGTAATGGTTCTCTACTATACATCTCTGGCAGTTTCAACACTGAGTGGACAGAACCTGGTTCTGCAGAAAGCCTGCCATCCTGGGGACATTATACCGTCACCCACAGCAGTTTGTGGCCAAGAGCAGAACGCACAGAAACTAGCTACCAACATTGAAACATGGAAGCATCTGATCGTTCTTTTTGTGCCAGGGTTCTTCACATTATTTGCTGGACCTTGGAGTGACAAACACCTCCGACGAAAGCCTCTGCTGTATCTTCCTCTTTGTGGACAAATAATTTCTGATCTTCTCTCCCTCTTAAATGTTAGATTTTGGAGTTTTTCTCCTGTTTTGGCTGCTCTTTCACAATCCGTTCCAGCTTCCATCACAGGTTGGCGATCCTGCTTCATCATTGGAGCTGGTAGTTATATTGCTGACATCACATCTGAACAGTGTAGGACTATACGACTTGGGATCAACACATCTATTTACTTCCTAGGAACACCTATTGGTGCTTTCATCTTTGGAATAGTTTTTCATAGGATAGGTTTTTATGGTGTATTTTTTATGTGCTTAGTATTCAACTCAGCAGCTTTAGTTTATTTGTACTTTTTTGTTCTGGAAATTGAGGGACAGAGAGAAGAGCCAAAGATGAATGTTTGTGAGGGATTTTTAGATGTAAAACAAGTGTTAGAAACTGTAAAAACTGTGTTCAAAAAGAGAGATGGCTATGGAAGAGCTATTTTGCTGCTGCTTGTTTTGGCTGCACCTCTCACAATAGCTCCTCTGCAAGGTGAGTATACACAACTAGTTTTTCACAATTTGAAAATTTAAGAATGTAAAGCAAATCATTTTTCAATTATTTTACTATTAGTAGCCATTAATGTTAACTAAAGGTACATTTTTACTGGTGTGTCTGTAGTGATAATCGCTGAACAATAATTGCCTAGCGATGATTGCAAGTGGATTGTTTTTACTGAAGCGATGATTAGTGAGTCATTTTCTGTTGTCTGGTGAACAAGTGGTTTTGTTGCAGCGATGGATTAAAGAAAACAATTACTGTTCAAATATCTGCTAGCGGAAGAAATTGAAGACAAAGAAACGTTAGAAATGTTAAGTGCTCCAAGATTATAAAAACATGCAATTTTTAAAAGAAGACAAGAAGAAGGGTACTTTAACATTTTAATAAACAACCATTTACTAGAAGAACAGGTAAAGTTTTCACAGCTCTCCCGTCTGAAAAAAGCTTTGGTTTGATTGTGTGTTAAGTTTCATAAAAAAAGACATTAAGAAGTCATCTACAAACTGTATTCCATATCCAGCAATCACAAACAGCTCAAACCACATGCACACGCCACAACAATGGCTCAGTGTCAGCGACTATGTCTGCTCTCAGACCAGTCGCCAACAATCAATGCTAGCAGCTCCAATTGCAGACACTTCAATCAAAATGGCTCCACAAGCAGTTCACCGTGACAATCGCTTGCAGATCCTCCAGTAAAAATATACCTTAAATCATGACACAGCTTTAGACAAGACGTTTAAGATAATCCTAAAACCTATCCTAGTATTTGATTTGGCTGACTTTAAAACAAAATTCATTATCTTCTCATTTTTCTAGAAACATTTTTTGTTCTTTTATTTCACAAACACTTTTTATTAAATGAATTACTATACACTTGATTTAATTTTATATTCTTGAAAATGACAAAAAATTGTGTTATACTAAAAAAACTGTCTTAAGGGTACTTAGTTTAAATTTAATTAATTAATAAGAATTCGTAAGTAGCCCTAGCTGTTCATGTGATACTTCTTTTATTTGATATAAAATAAGATTTCCGTGTCATTCTGTTAATAAAAATGTTTCGTGAATCAAAGAATTTTATCCCATAAACAATCATTTTATGGATTTTGTTATACTAATGTAACATACTCTGATAATTATTTTTTTCTAGGATTATACAATTTATAAAAATTTTTATGTATTTTGTTTTAAGCATGGCTTTTTTTTATTTTCAGTTGAAAATCTCTAAAATATAAACCTTTATAACATTTGTAAAAAAATTAAATATTACATTTATTGATTTGGTACTACCTAATGAGGTTTTACTTGAACAAAAAAGATGATATTATAAACTTCAAACTTATTAAAAAACTTTGGATTTGTTTAAAATATAAGACGATGTTAACTTAACTCATTTTGTAGTTATAAAGCACTTGAATAAATGAATGAATAAATGAATTTATTCCATCATAATCAGTACAAAGTTATAATAATAAAACAACCCGGAATTGACTGACCACTTTTACGAGTAGTGTGGTCAGTATAGGCAACAAAATACAACAGGTTTCTTGTCAGAGTCCAGATTATAGTAGCATGTTGTTATCAGCCGGGCTGCTCTCCGTGGCGTCTACACCTAACACTGATAAGGCACATAACAGGGCCTGCTATGCAAGACCGTACCTTCACTGCAATTCACAACTGATGCACTTCACTACAATACTAATAAACACAAACAATTCACTTCAGCCTAGTATAAAAATATTTACAATTTCTTATTTCAATTATTACAATATTTTACCAAAAATAAAACCAAAATACATAATACCATTACAATACAACTATAAAACACAAATAAACAGAGAACACATCTTCATTTTTAACTGTAGAATAAGTTACAATTTTCATTTAGTAATAGAAAAGCTTTTAAATTACTACAAAATTTTCTAACGTTAACTGAAATTTTAATTTCAAAAGGCAACTTGTTGAAACATTTTGGACCATTATACAGAAATGAATGCTTCAATACAGACTTGTTAATCTTAGGAGTTCTAAACATTCTCCGGACTTTGCTTCTGGTACCGTAATTTAGGTCCGTTGTACCCTTCCGAAGGCATCAATAATAATGTTTAAAATATTACAATTTTGAACTGTTTATTTTGGAATTAGTATTCAAGTTTTCTTCAAGACCTAGAGAAACAATAATAGAGGATTTTATCAAAAATATATCCATAAAGGATTCAAATATTCAACGTTTAGCATGAGCAAAACACTCATTATGTAGAAGCTGTATTCAATTTATAACTGAGGTATAAGAATACGAATGTGTCTTACGTTGTTAAAGTTCAATCTACATACTATATGAAACACAAATATTTATGTGGTAGTCACATTTATCTATTTGAAAACAACTCAACAATTAATTATGATGATTCTTTTTAAAGTCAGCAGATAGATATATTTTTGTATGAAATGATTTGTTTAGTATAATGACTCCTTTACTTTATTCTTTCATAAAACTCCGTGTCAGTTATGTTCAAACAATTAATATGAATTTTATATTAATATTAAGAAGACTAGCACAGTGGTTCTTCTATAATATAATTTTTCTTTTATACCAACATTCATATCAGCATGTTTAAACAAACACAGATAAAATAACAATTAGTTTAATGTATGCAGTTATAATATCCCTCATTATTTAATATCATTTTATTTTTATTACAATGTTACAGGTGAATTTTCAGTATACTATTTCTTTCTGCGAATCAAGTTTAATTGGAACGAATCCGACTTTGGTTTCTACGCAGGCATAAAATTCATTGTGATATTTGTTGGTAGGTTGTGTAATGTTAAATATGATATATTAACGCTAGATCTGTAGTTTCAAATCTTATATTTAATTTATAAACTTGAACACTTATGTTAAATTCACATTCAAACTAACAGTCAGGTGGTTTGAAGCCAAAGAGCTAGGTCAACTTTTTAATCATAGTTATTATCAAGGACGTAGTCAGGATTTTATTTTAGGGGATGCTGAAGAGTGATACACTCAGGATTTTGCTCTGGGGGGGGGGGAGACAAAAGACACCAGGGGTCTGGGAGTATGAAATACCCCTAGCAAAAGTGGGGGGTCCGGGAGTCCTCCCCCAGAAAATTAAAAAAAAAGAACCCTTATAAACGTGATATTAGCTTAAAATTAAGGCCTATACAATATTAAGTAAATGTTTACTAAGTAAGAGTCTCTTTAATCCTACCACAACTTTTGATGGCAGACAGTATTTTATATATATTTTTTAATTATTGAGTTGAATAAAAACTAATCTGATTTACTTTATTGTTCTTTTTTAAATTCTATATGAAATTTAAAAGAATATTTATATTTTTAACAGACACTTTGGGAAATCATTTTTACAAGCATGCAAAGTTATTTGAAATGGCGCCTGCTAGCGATGACGCTGACATTTGAGATCGACCCAGTGATCTGGCATTATGTTAGCTTGTTGGTATGTTAGGTTAAAGTAATTTAGTTTTTTGGACTGCAATAATATAACCTTAACCTACCATTCTGTAACCGTCTCTTTAGTGTGGCAGCTGCAATCACTTTGGTGGCAGAGGAGCAGTAAGATACGAGGTCAGCCTGGTGAAGTTTGTTGACTGCTACCACGTTAGTTTAACGCTTAAATATATTTTAGGTTGTTTAGTTATTTGGAACAAGTAAACTAACAAAACGTAATGAAACTAACCAACTTCATTATGTCCATTCTATGCTGCAACTAACATGACCTCGGCATTGTATGTGCTACAGTGTCAACAGTTATGGTTTATGTTAGTTTATTAGGTGGCCCAAATAACTAAACTAACATACCCTTAATCTAACATATTATGCTTCAACAGGCCAAACTTGTTGATCTCGGACGTTAGTGTTGCCACTAGTAGGTGCCGTTTTCCTCAGCTTCGCGCGCCTGTGAAATCCTGGTGATCCTGAGGACTTCTGATGACCCACATGTCATCGGACTAAGCAACTCTCATTGACTAATAATAGACATAATCACATGTAATGTCGTCTGCTGTTAATAAATCGCAGACTTTTTCATACAATCACTTACAGCCAGCATCAGAAGAGCTCCGGTCTCCCTTTAGGTGTTGAGTTGCTTAATAAACATTGTTGTATCGTAAGGAAATATGTTGAACTCATGAATAAATGCCCATGCGTAACACAAGACAGAAACACTGAGGTTAATTAAGTAAGCCTAGTTTAAAGAAGCCTCTGTTAGTCATTGGAAAAAACTTAATCATAATTTTAATGAGAATTTTGGGGGTACTGGAGCACCTTCACTTCAGCACACCCCGCCCCCTCAGGCTACGTCTTTGGTTATTATAGTCAGCACAATTGGCTCAGTGCTGCAACTCAACTCTTGGGGATAAAATGCTATGGAGATTGTAGTGAAAGGTTATATATTCGGTCCTCTTAATAGAGACATAGTGTCCACTCAATGGTTGACATTACTAGAGAAGACTGGAGTGTTCATGTATGGTGGTAGTCAAGGAGGGAGTAGAAATGAGTATCAGACTTGTCAATTAACTGAAAATGAGACTTTGTGGCTTGGATTCCTAATAAAACTGTATATCCTTTAGTTACCCTGGCTATTGGGATGTTAAAAATGGCTCTTTCTTAGGAACAGCCAACCATAGTTAGTAATAATGACCACACTCGTTCATCTACACTCATTCGCGACTGAATATAAGATTGATTGCGTCTGTTAAGGTTACTGGTGGCTTGTCTCCCTGGCAGCATGGCTTCCTCAAAGATCATCGATATTGACAGCAATCACTTAGCTGATGCAGCTTACTATCATGCTCAGCCAATAGTGCTGCTGATTGCCCTTGACGTTAAGCACGTGAAGGAGAACTCGGCCAGGTGGGTTGACATATTAGAGGCATTGCACCAGACCTTCAGCTGCCTAACTGTCTCCTGGTTGTTGTGTAGGATTACATGAGGGACCGTTTCCTGGTGTACAAGACTGAAGAAAGCAGAAGAATTAAGGAGGTCACCGCCTGAGTGGCACAGGGCTCGATTCTCAGTCCCAACCTCAGTAACGTCTTGTACAACATCTTGCTTTGCCTTGAGTTGCCTCATGATGTGTTCCTGGTAGGCTACGCTGATGACGTGGCTGCCATCATCATGGAGAGGTCATCTGAGTTAGTGCAACTACGCCTGAAGCAGTGTGCAAAAAGGCAGCAAAGGTGGTCACGTTTTCAGCAGATTAATGGGGAATGTTGGTGGCTCTAGGTCAAGCAAAAGAAGACTCCTCATGGTAGGAAACATTCCCCTCAATTTTCTCGCCATTGAGAAGCCGGCAATCTTTTGCTAGGCTCTCGAGCGAAGTAAAAAATAAGCAGCAGTAGAAGCTAGGGTGGAGACTGCGAGCTTTGCAGAGAAGGTGGGATGAGGGCACTGATTAGTGGTGAACTCATTGCCTAATCAGGGATCTCGAGGCCTGAATCGTCTGGAGCCATAGAGGGGTTGATTTCTACCTGTGCCAGCTACTTGTGTGTTATGGATACTTCAGGAAGTATCTGCACCGGATGGGGAAGGTCACCTCAGTGTACGTAGTGCCCAGAGGACGAGGATGATGTTCATCACTCCTTCTTCGTATGTGGGCGCTTTGCTGGGTAGAGGAGCACTTATCGCCACAGTAGGTCTTGCTACAGCAGACACTATAGTGGAGGAAATGCTGCAAAGTGAAGAAGCGTGGAAAACTGTTGAGTCCTACGTCAACATAGTACTACATGCCAAAGTAAGGAAGGATGCTTTACTGACCCCTAGGTGTCCGATATGAAGTAGAGAAATAACCTAGTAAAATTGCAAGACACGCAGCCAGGTATGAAGTCATCTGAAAGGCTTCCAGCTTAGATCATGTGGCCTACAGGGGTTTTAGTGGGTATTCCCCTAGTTGAAGAATATTCTTAAGAGCCAGTCACACACTCAGTGCATTAAGGCATTTCCCCTGCATAAAAAAAGTAGCCCAATAGCCAAAGAAACTGAGGGTCCTACAGCTTTGCTTGACTTTTCTGGGTTACAGCTCTGCACCACTAGTGCCAACAGTCATGTAATAAAAAGTTACACACTTCTTAATGAGTAATACTGTAGGAGTAGTAGTGTCTACATTTGTATAATAAAATGTCAGATAATCCTTATTGAGTAATCACTGTAAGAGTATTCGTGCCCACAGTTGTGTAATTAAAAAGATCAGAGACTCCTTAATGAGTAATCACTTTAGGAGGAGTAGTGTATACATTTGTATTGTAAAAGGTCAGATATTCCTTAATATACTCAATTCCACGTTCACCGTGCAGTACAGATTTTACGGGAAATGGTCAACTACTACCTGTACTGTAAATATAAAGTATTTTGTTATGTGGGTTGCGTCAACTGTCCTCGCGACCCGCGTGAAGGCGCCAAAGTAGATATTACTACTTTCTGCTTTCTGTAGGCTACGTAACAATAAAGATGGTCATATGATGTGTGTTTCAGTTATCTGTGATGCTTTTTATCACTATGGATTGGTATTTTTAAAAAAAAAACAGCCTATGATAAAAGTGTAATAGGAAATTTTAAAAACGTGATTAAAATTCATCTAAGTGCTGTAGGTTTACTTTAATATGAAACAATATACGAGTTACAGCATAGACTAACTAAACAATATTGGTTAGTTAGTCTATAGCTACAGTAACTCAAAAATCTAATTAACACGCAAAATACCGAAAAAGTACAATAATATGATTGCATAAGGGTCCTGTAGGTGTCTTTTAATATATGAACGGATTGTCTTGAATAGATTATAGATTTATTACGTGGAAAAATTGGTACAAATAAAATTGATCCGTCGCTTTTATTTGTGAAGAAAGAACTGCTCGCTGAGGTGCAAAAAATTAAGCATCTTTTTAATCTTAACGTTGTCGACGAGATAGCTAAGACCCATAAACTCTAAGTTCTGAGACTCCCTCCTTATCATTGCGAGTTAAATCCTATAGAATTAGTGTGGAGCCAAGTTAAAAGGCATGTGGCTGTTAATAACAAAACATATAATGTCAAGCTAATGGAGCCATTAATTGAAAACGCCTTTAAGGCCGTCACAAAAGAGCAATGGAACAACTACTGCAATCACGTGGACAAAATTGAAAAAGAAATGTGGAAGATTGATAATTTGCAGGATGACGTGGAACCTTTAATTATTCAACTCTCGGGGTCTTCGACAAACTTGTCCAGTGAGGGAGAAGATAGCTCAACTACGTCACACGTCAGCGTTGAATCTGGAGTTGCTTTGCTACAGTAAATCAAGGAAGGCAATAAACGTGAGTAAAGTTATAAAAATAAAATAGGAATATCATGACATCATAATTGTAGCCTATGGCCTATATGAATAAATATATTTGGTGTTTAATATACATATTTTTACTTATCTATAACTGCGTTAATTATCATTCCAAATTTATTACTTTCACATGACTGAATCTTATTTAACTTACATTGTTTAAGTGTTAAAGAATTGCTCTCTGAACTCTTTTTATCTATGAATAAAAGTAAGTTTAAGACAAAACTAAATAAAATATAGGCCCAACCGAAGTAAAATAATTAATTCGGTGTATAAAGGAGCGTTGCGCGAGAGTTGATGTTTTTTGGACGGCTAGTAACGACGAGACTGCCGTTTGGATAACATGGCGTATGGGCGCTCCGTACTGCACGGTGAACGTGGAATTGAGTATAGGTAATCTCAGCTGACTTATAAGTGTTTACAATTCTGTATAAATAATGAAATGACTCTCTGTTTGAAATAAAAAAGAAAACTAAACTTGCTTATACTAAACTGCTAAGTCATTTAAACCATACTAGAATAACAACTGACTTTTTATCAAGACGTTTTTTAAATTTTTCACTGATTGGTTCCCAGGTACACTAATCACCCTAGGTTTGTTTTCTCAACTCCTCCAGATTTCTGATGCTGTAATAGGTATGATGGCGAGTGTTACACTTTCTGTGGCGTCTCTGGGATTTGCTTTTTCTACGGCTGTCTGGCAGCTATATCTTTGTAAGTAATAACAACAGATGACCACTAATTTTAATTAGGTTAATAGTAACAAGTACTAAACAATTTTAGTTTAGTTAAAATTGTATAATGATATATAATATTTTTACAAAGTATCCAGTATTCTGCCAAGTCACACATAATGCCTCTTTTAAAAATAACAAAATTAAAACACCAAATAGCAGTTCACAAGTCTCAGAAAATTTATTTATTTATTTCTTCCATTGGTCAAATCAATAAGAAACATTCAACAATAACAATATTAATAATAAATAACATGTGAGCAAATGTAACAATAAATAATTCAGAATAAGTAGATAAACGCATTAAAAAAAGTAATAAATATGCATGCAGTAATCCTAATAAAAAATATTTGAGTGATTTAACAAGATAAAGCTTGGAAAAAAGTAGCTAGAGGTAAAATGTAAGACTGTACTAAAAATGAGAATAGCAAAAAAAACCTAACATAGTACCAATACAATAATAAAAAGGAACAAGACTAAGATCATGAGGCAGTGGCATTTATTTATAGATCAGGACAAGCCGAAAGTTTCCTCTTGAAGGTATCACTCGACATACTGAAGAAGTCCAAATGAACTTGCAAGTTGTTAGCCAGACAAGAAGGCGGGATTAAGCACTACTGAACATGTACTCGGTTGAGTACTACCGACTTGCAAACAACTGGGGATGGTGAAGATGACGTGATGTCCAAAAATCCAGCAATTCAGAGGCATTAGTTTTGGAGCAAATCAGATTTTTCAAGAATATAGTCATTCATTTTCGATTGAAAATGAATGACTTTATATTAATTTTCAATCAAATTTATTTTATTTTATTTATTTATTTTTTTTTTATTTGTTTGGACCTCTCCTGAACTGAGCTGAAGTTGGAGGTCAGTGATTGGAGCAGGGCGGTAACCCTTCAACTTATAAGTTGGATGAAACGGTTTTGTATGTTTTCCAGTCTATCAATCTGTCCAACATGTGGACTCCAAACTTTGAAATACTGTCATATATTAGCATGTCTTAACTTTGATTCATGATCAAACATATGAAAAAATGCCATTATATATGTAGCTAATAACAAAATTTAACCATAGTATTTGATTGTCATAACAATGTGTGAAATGTTTTCTGGATGGTTATTAGCTCAACTGAAATCATAACCAGTGTTGTTAGGCTTATGGAGAACCATCAAAGTAGTGTACATGTCATGTAGGACTACACACCTAGAAATAGGAATAATAGGAAATGTGTCCATTATTAGTTTATTTATCAAACAACTTTAACAAAACAAACTATTTTCAAACAATTTTAACTTTGTGCTCTCGTAAAGTTTGTTTGAATTGGACAATTTTGTTGAAAGGCTTTTATTAAAACTTGCTAAGCTTATTAAAAGCTTCTAAAATTATGCGCTTCAACTATGTGAAACCTATCCAGAGCTTGCTTTGTAAGATAACAATTGTAATTCATGTAAGCCAAATATTATAATAAATATATATAAAACAGCTAATTACTGTTCATATAAGTGTAGGAATAATTAAAACACTTTCCCACATTATAAAAAAAACATCATAATAAAATATTATCATTGATAAATATTTAACTTTACAGAAGTACTCTCTACATCCACACATCACGTAGTTGTCACATGTAACAACAATGTTGGTGATTGTGTTTTGAATTTTAAGTTTTTCAACTAATTTTCTTAATTCAAATTATTTTGTTTCTTGTTTTAGTTTGCTTTGTGGACTTCATGCATGGAGCTGGACTTGCAGTTGTTTTCTCAATAATATCAAAAATTGTACAACCAAATGAACTAGGTAAGATGTTCTTAGAGAATTTTTATAAGTAAAAATGACTTTGAATCTAACTTGAACTGTGTTTAATAGTTATACTGCAATCTGTATTTTATTGTTGATTGTTTTTGGGAAATACTAGTTATAATAACGTACAGTAATGAAGGATCTTAATAATACTAGATAAAAGATTGCATTAAAAAAATGTATAAAATCAATTCATTTTTATATGTTGTTGTAGACAACATAATACACCGTAAGAACACTAGTTTGCTTGTATTATCTTATCTTATTATCTAAAACAAGCCACGTCTGGATGACATTTTTTTGGCTCCAAGAAATTTTAGTTTTTTGGGGGATTTCCAACCATGAGAAATCAATTGGCACCGGTCTCAACTCTGGGAAAATTCTGTGTCCCAGAGGCTCCTAGATGTCCTGTGTTATCATCTTCTAGCAGAAAAACAATATGGAATCATTATTGACTTCTAGAAGAAAGTTGGGTATCAAACTATAGGTATTTAACTCATGAATCACATTATGCCATTACATTCTGGAAGAGACAACATTTACGGGCTCTGCCTCCTCCCACTATGAAAAATGTGCTCAAAATCACTAACTTGGGTAATGTTAAACTATTACTCCCAAGTGGGGTATTAAATTAAAGGTCTCATAATTACTAATCTAACCATCAGATTTCAGAAAAGACTATGTTTATGAGCACCACTGACCCAAAAACCAAAATTCATGGTCATACTGCTTGAGAATTCTGGCGAGGTCGTAGACCGATCTTCATCACAAGGTGACATGCAGAGATTCAGAAATGGGACTGTAGCAGAGTGCCTTCATGAGGCACGAATTTTCCCCCGCGAAGGTGTAGGCAGAGTTCTACAAATAGGCCTAAAGCAGAGCATCTTGGATAGGCCGTATGTCGAGCTCTCCCACGAGGTCGCAGGCTAAGTTCCACAAAGGGGCTGAAGGTAAACGCTGAAGACCTCCGAAACAATATTTATTAATAATCTACAAGGTAGAGCAACAACAAACGATCCTCAGGACCCTCTGGGAGATATGGATGCTACCTCTTCAGTTTGTAAAATTTATCTGCGCGAAGCTTGGTCTCCCAGTACTGTTCTTAAAATTACACATTCAGTAATAATTTATTAAAATCAGAATTGAACATAAAATTAGTTCGAATACTCTGCTATTCAGAGTTTTTTCTAGGATGGTTGGGTGTCTGTCTTACATATTCTTTTTTTAATTTAAAGACTCCATTCACTATTTAAATATGTTCTTGAATAGTGTAAAGTCATACAAAAAACTTTCTAAAAAAATATTTAATACAATATTGGTTGAAAAGATGTATGGTGTTCAATTACAATCCACCCAACCATACATGTTCAGTACTTACCCACCAACATGTTAATCTGGCCGCATACAATGTGACAAGATAATCCACATTGTTTTCGATGGTGGACACACCTAATCGAACATGTCAAATTACAATGCTTATTATCATAGAAGTTGAGTTTAGTTTCTCCATGTTTAATTGTTTAAAGTACATATTTAGAGTTTGACAACATTTTGCGTCATATACTGGTTTTACTGTCAAATTAAGCAAAAGCAAATGTATGAGTAGGAAGAGAGGATGTTAACGTGATGTGAAAGTTCTTACAATTATTGTAAGACCTTAGCTCCAGTCTCTACGTGGTGAGAAAATAGGCAAATCAGCTATGTACAGACATCAAAAACAGTATACTATGCCCTCTTTGAACCCATCTGAGATATGGCTTAATTGCTTGCTTGAGGCAGCTAATCAGCCAAAAATCTACAAAGAGTGATAATAATTCCACAAGAGCAATTGCTAGACTTCAACACAGGGATGGCTGCAGAACAGCTTCTAAGTATTTGACAACACTAACAGTTGTGGCACTGTGTGTCCTTTAAACTGTGATTTACATGGTTTCAACAGATCAAAACAGATTTGCAGACTACTTTTTTTTTTTATTTATTCATAAAACGCCGATCGTCAAGATATGGGCGAATATGGATTTCAAATGAGTGTAGATGAGCGAATGTAGTCATTGTTACAAACTAAGGCCGACTATTCCTTATAAAGTGTCATTAATTAATAGCCCAATGACAAATGAACAGCTGGTGGTTATCAGCTGATCCTTCTCAAAATGTATTGACTCTGATTGGGATCGAACTGAGAACCTTTATTTAGCACATGAAGCTGGGATTGAACCAACTCCGCTACCGACCAATTTACCGCTACCATAATTACAGGACAAAAAACAGACACAATTTCTCTTTACCACTACATTATCTCAGCCTGTGTCTGCTTTAACGCTCTGCCAGGAAACCTCAAACGACTTCCTGAAGCCAACCTGAAAGCAGCTTTAGCAGATTGCTTATCGAGCATCCCTTCTACACACAAAATGAATTTCTAGAATGGATAAACATAGAAGAAAATGTATAATTAGAAAAAAAAGTTCATACTCTGTTTAAAAATTAGTATTACTAACTGACACAATTCTCTACTCAAAGTATATAAATAAAGAATTTTTTATTTTCATCATTGGATGCTTGAACAATAGAGAATGAAGCAAGAAACATTTGCTATTTCATATTTTTCAGTTAACAGGAGACTCTACAAAGTTCTAAAATTATTGTGGAATGAAGCCATAAATATTTATCATATATTACAATTTATACTAAATTATAATAATAGAGCCATGACAGGAATGGCTCATAATCACTTTGAGTCAGCCACACTATTGTTTGCTTTTTTTATGATCATTCTGAATAGTTATTGTGTAAGAATAATTATGTTGTGATGCATGTATTTGTCTCTTTTAACCATTGCTTATGTAAAAAAAATGTAATTAGGACTTAAAAGTCGGAAATATTTTTGTTGCAACAGTTTCAATTTATTATAAGTAATTGGAATAGTGTCAATATTAAACGAATGGAGGTTATTGAACTTTAAGTTGACAAATAAACAAACATAAACATGGTTACGACATAAAGATAATTCAAGAAATAATATTTAACAATAATTCAAAATGAAATTAGTCCTAAATACTAATAATAATAAACCGTAGCGAAGCACGGGTTCTTCAGCTGGTAAAATAATAATAAACCGTAGTGAAGCACGGGTTTCTTCAGCTGGTAAAATAATAATAAACCGTAGCGAAACACGGGTTCTTCAGCTAGTAAAATAATAATCTTCATACTTAGGAAATGAAGCATGCACAGTCAATTTTGTTCAATAGAATTTTGTCTGATGATGAAACTTTGGGGACCTTCGGCAAAACTCTTAAGATGTTTGGTTATATTTTTTCATCGTGTCACAGCAGTGTTTGGCTGCTCCACACATAACCATGCCAACTGCTTTGTCAAAATGTCTAAAAGCCTTTTGTCTTGTTGAGTTACATTGTGTTCAATGGCAGTGTGTGGTTGCTCCACATATAACCATGCAGACTTCTTCGTCACAATGTCTGAAAGCGTTTTGTCTTGTTGAGTTGCATTGTGTTCGATAGCAGTGTGTGGGAGGCCTTAATTGGAGGCCTTAACATTGGATTAAAATAAACTGGACATGGTTTAATGATTTTCGTGAATAATAAGAAGCAATTACTGATACTTGAGACAGCAGTAGTATTTATATAATTAATTTTATTTACTATGCATTATAATTGCATGAATAATATACTTAGGTATGGGTACCATAAAAAAAGCAATAATAGGTTTAGTGTCTATTCCAATTCCAAAGCTCCCTCTCAGCTTCATATGTAAATTAAATTTTCTATATACGTTATTCTGTTGCAGGTAAAATTAACAGTTTAGTAGGAATTGGAGATGCAATCTACCCACTGATCAATATTCCTTTATATACACAGTTATATAATCACACTTTCACAAAAATTCCTGGAGCGATCTTCTTTCTCAGTTGTGCCTATGGCTTTGTAGCTCTGTTTATATTTGGGTAAGTTATAAATCATTTCTTTTCATTTAAAGCCAATTATATTGTGCCATATTTGTTGCTCTTTTTTAATACATCAATTGAATTTGATAGATTATTATGTGGAATCTTCTAAATCAGACCCTAAGATAAATTGCAGATGTCTTATATTTTGGTAGGGTTGATAAATGAGTTGAAAGTAATCATATCAACTCCCTATTTCCTCCCTGGTTTAGTGGTAAACTAAAAAGCCTCACTATTTTTAAAAAAAAGATACCATAGGCTATTTAAAGAGACTGGTCGTGAAGAATACTACACTCGGTTTGCTCATCTAAGAAATCTCTGCAAGCTCCAGACAGGACCACCACGATTACTTTGCCCATCTTGACTTTGTTTTGCCTCATAATCCAAAAGTATTCTGGTCACATATAAAACATACTAGAAGCTCCTCTTCTTATCATTCTTATCTCCTCCAACACAATTAAACTGGGGGATCATCCCATCAGATATGGCAAATCTCTTTGCCACACACTTCTCAAGTGTCTACTCTCTTTCACCCTCGAATCCCCAGAGTACATTGATAGATACCTGGAAAGTGTATCCTTGTTGAAAACTACACCCTATGAGGTCAAATCCTTGCTTGGCCAGCTGGATACAGGAAAGGGGTGTGGACCGGTTGAATCCCGCCAATTGTCCTGAAGCAAACCAGTGGACTTCTTTCTCTGACACTCTGCACTTGTTGGAATATGGAGCCTTAAGGCAGGCATATTCCCCACCGCCCTCAAAACAAGCTATGTTGTTTCGATCTTCAAGGAAGGTGCGAAAGAGGATGTGAAGAATTACAGGCCGATCTCAATACAATGTCAAATAGCCAAGATTTTCGAAAAGATCGTCCTCGATTGGCTACAGGTATTTTTCGCTAGACTCAACATCGATGAAAAGCACGGATTCTCCAAGGGATGTTCTACGTTCAACAACTTGGTGGTATTTAAGGGATATGTTGAATAGTTTAAACAGGGGTCGTCAGGTGGATTGTCTTTACCTGCTAGTAAAGCATTTCAAGGTCAGCCACATCCATCTGCTGGCCAAACTAAAATCCTACGGTATTAGTGATTCTCTTTTATCATGGTTGAAATCATATCTAACTGGCAGAACATCGTCATTAACATATGCAGGGGGCTCTTTCCGATCCATTCACAGTGTAGTCAGGAGTCCGCAAGGTTCAATTCTGCGGCCTTATTTATTCAACCTTTTTCTCCAGGATATCAAAGAAGACATTCATTGCAAATTCCTATGCTTTGCCGATAATATTAAACTATTTCTCTCAATAGAAGACGACTGCTCCGTTGGACGCCTGCAACTCTCACTTGATAACATCACTAAATGGTGTTCCTCTAATGCTATGCTCTTAAAAGTTTCAAAATGCAAGGTCGTCACTTACTCAAGAAGCTGCAGTCCATTATTGATCGCCTACAGGATTGATGGAGCAGAGATGAGTCGCTGTGAAGTTATCAAAGATCTTGGGGTGTGGTTCAGCTCAACCTTAACGCCCAACCAAAACATTGATCACATCTGCTCACACATTGATCACACGCGCTTCAAGACTTTTGGGTTTGCTGTATAGAACATCAAGATCAGGCTTATCAGTGGCATCCTTGGTGTTTCTCTACAAGGCTCTTATTCGACAACTCCTTGAATATGCCTCTGTTGTATGGACGCCTCATCAGCTCTACCTGTCGACCAGCTTACAGGAAATTCAAAGGAGATTTGTTTTACAACTGTACTTCAAAACTGGCCAACTACTTCAGCCCAATCTTCTAGTGCAGATGTTCAACCTTCACCCTCTTCAACTTCGTCGACACGTTGTTGACTTGGTATTTCTTTTTAAACTCATTAGAGGAACTGTCGATTGCCCAGAATTATTGGTAAAAATCAACCTGAGGCCTTTTTTTCAGAACAAGATCACAGGATATATATGCCCATCAACACCACAGAACAAACTACCTCAAAAACGCCCCATTGAGTAGAATACAGGAGATGGGCAATCTTGTCGCCTGCAATGTGGACTTTTTCCATGATTCTCTTGGATCATTCAGAAAAAAACCATTCACACTTCAACCTCGTCTACTTCGACAATAAATCAATCCACTCTTTTCCTTCTAAATCTTCTCCGTCTTCTTTACCCGACCACACAAATAATTGGTTCCTCTGATCCCCATTTCTACTCCACCTTCTCTATACACCTATAATGCAACCACTAGATCAAGTTCATTATCTGTAGATATCTGCATGTTTTGTATTGATTATTGAATGTTGTATCTATTAATTTATACTATATTATATGTATTAATCTGTTGTATAATGTATCTATTGCACTCGTATGTTTATTGTAAGTTATTGTTTTTATGTGTTTCCACACAATTGTAAATGACACTGTCGTTGGAAATAAAAATAGAATAATATATAGTTATGCACTTAACCCTTCTACACGTCAATTTTTTATATGTTCTAATTATTGTTGCCTAAATATTGTAATTTTCATGTTCATTTCATACATTTATTATTATAATAGAAACACTGATAATCTTAACTTCCAACCCTCATCCCGGACATCATTTAAGGTGCACCACTGTGCTATAGACCTTTACACCATTACACGGAAAAAAGTAGCAGCCCGAGCTGAATTCCAACTTTTAATCTCAGCGTTGTATCTTAGACCACTTGTCACATCACCATGATATGGAATGATTTCAATACGGAATGACACTATAGTGTCATTCCGTATTGAAAATTTAAGTGGATTGCAAACAGCCATGTTTTGAGGATTTTGTGGATGTGAAGAGACACTAACTACCCTATAAAACTATTATCAGTATTGTATCAGTAGTCATTTACAAAGTTTAGCTTTCTCGTTTAGAACAGCACCTTAATTGTAACTTATTAAATCTTTAAAAGAACTTAATTTTTTAAAGAGTAAACCTTTTGAGGTTAGATTTGTGGGTTTATGTTCTACTACTAAAGACCATTAATTTGATGTACTACTCGACCTATGCTCTCATTTATGATTTTCTTCTGACTCCATCCATGTGGGGCATTCCCTGATATGACAGAAAAATGGTTGTTACTTCAAAAGTAGATTTAAAGGTGCAGTAATGATGTACCGAGTTTTATTGCGTTTTATGTAATCGTTCAGAAATTATTAAGCGTTCCGGGACTTTTCTTCCACACTTTATAATGAGCTTATTGTTGACAAGGCTAAGAGAAAGGAAATACTTATCAGTTTGTTTAATTCTGATAAAAATCTGTTAAATTCTAAGCATTTATTTAGAAAGCAAGCTGACATGGGAAATCTATATTGTGTACCCTTTATTTCAAAATTAAATAATGTGTTTTCTAATTAGAGTAATTTATCTAATTAGAAAACATAAAACTTTAATAACAATGAGAATGGTTTAAATGTTGTTTTCTTTATTTCTTGTTAAGAACATTTTGCTATGGCAAAAAAAAAACTTAAGGCTGTCGTTGGATGATATAGGTTCTTGTAAAATATTAAATTTATTTCAAGGGTAATTATAACTTTTACTTGTTATTTTTGAATTACCAATTTTAGATACTGTTAAAATTCATAATGAAACAATAATAATGCAATGATTAAAATATGATATAATAATCAAACAACACAGGATTTTTTGCCAACAATTTTATACAACATAGTCTACATTTTTACATCAGCAAATATTTTAAATAGCTTACATTTTAAATTAATTTGTTGTTTTTGATTCCAGTGCTGTGTCCTTACTACAAAGGCATCATATTAAAACAGAAAAGCCCCAAGTGAAAGCTGTTAGCTAAAAATGAATTAAAGTATTCTGAAGGACATTGTGTGTTTGCTGTTTTGACACAGCAAAGCGGTTGAGGCGATATAGCTAATTTAGCGAATTAATATAATATTTTATTAATCGTTTTTTGAAGATAGAAATCTTAGTCCATTTTAATATTTTGTATAAGAAATCATTCAAATAGATTGTATGTTACCATATTGTTCTTAAATTTGATTAAAAAGTACATAAGTTTGATTTGGACTATAAACTGTGCTTCTTTTTTCAGTTTAAATAGATATGTTATGTAAAACTAGTAGAATTAAGAGATGCAAGTAAGTCTAAGAAATTTGTACAGATCATACATAGACTCATCCTTTTTTACTAGAACAATCAAGAGTCATCTTATCAGATTGGAACAAGTTTTTTCATCTACCTTAATAAGTTTTCTTTTAAAGACTGCTGCAACAATTTATTTTTATTAATTTTTTTATTAGTTTGTAAGATAGATTTTTTATTATAAAAAATAAAATGTATAAATAAATTAATGATAACATCGCCTTTATTTTTTAACCCCAAGTCATTTATGAAAACAAACATGACTGTGGCAACAATATTTTATCCCAAGTAAGACACACATGAAAACGATAAATATATATTAGCAATTAATTCTATCTGTTTATTATCAAAAGCCCTCCGGATAATAGTAACACTTCAAGTGAATTAATTATTGGATTATTTTAAATCAATTTATATTTTATTCAAATAAATAATTAATTAAATAGAAGTTTGTGTTTTTATAGAAACTGAATATATTTATTCATCAAAAGTATTTTTTTTTTTTTTATATTAAAATTGTTCTTGACTAAATAAAGTGACAGTAACAAGGTCTCCTTTGTTTGATCAGAAAGGAAGATTACGATTATGTTACATTGATTACTCAGTTTACATATGTAATTTGCAAAGAGATTTTGCCTTTGAGTGCTTACTGAAGTGGCTATGTTCAGTACAAGTGTAAGCATAAATGTTTTCTATTTGAATGTTATACAGGGTGTCTCTGAACTCTCTCATTAGCTTTCTTGGTTATTGTTTCTGGTTCATTTAGGATCACAAATATCATATTTAAAGTGTTCAAAACACCTCGGTTATTCTTGCATTTTGTTTTTGTTACTTTTAAATTTATATCTCAAAAACAGAAAGGTATATTAAGCTGAAAATTTTAATGGTCCATTATAACATAAACATCCATTTTAGATAAAAATATTGATTTTCCTAAATCAAAATTTTCAAGATTGCGGCCATTTAAAGTTTTAAATCCTAAATAACTCATAAACCAATAATTATATTAAAAATTACATCAAATAATATTTTTTAGAAACTTCAATTACAAATCCAATGATATAACATTTTTTAAAATCAGATGAAAATAACAAAGAAAGGATACTTTATATGAAAGTATGTACATTGCAATATGCCAGTACAATGAGTAACACACATGTAACAGCTGATAATAATAAAGTAATTGTTGACAGTCTTAAATCAGCTAACTAATACAACAATAAAGTTCATGTAAACATCTGATTCAAGACTATCACAAATTACTTTATTATTATCAGCTGTTACATGTGTGTAACACATTGTACGGGCATATTGCATTGTACATACTGTCAGATAAATTATTCTTTCCTTGTTATTTTTCCTCTGATTTTTAAAAACATATATATGAATGGGTTTGTAATTGAACTTTCTAAAAAATATTATTCAATGCAATTTTCAATATAATTATTAGTTTATGAGCTATTTAGGATTTTAAATGGCCGACATTTTGGCTGAGTTATAATGGTTTGAGCTTTAAATATTTAATATAATCATTTTACGCTATCACGTTCCATAGTTTTCCAATTTTCAAACTAAAATTGTTTTGTGACTACATGTACTGTTGGCTATGTTTTACATATCATTTTGTCAGCAATTTAAAGGAGAATTGTGTGTTACTTTATAAATTTTAAAAATGAAGTTAATCTTAGTTGTGTGCTTAAATGAAAAAAACTTATAACTAATATCTTAATTAATATACAACATATTAGCTGTATGTGCTTTTACTTTATGATTTTTTGCCCTTTTGGTACATTTTTTCGGGGGTGAAACTTCACTTGGACCAGCAGCGACCCATTCTGGAAGATCCTGTACATTTTCAGGTTCAGGTTCTGATCCTGGATATTGAAATATTGTACATCATCTGCACGTAAATCATTTATATTATCAGCTAATTTCTCCACATTCTCTAGGCTTTCAGGAGCTGATGAATCATAATTAGAATGTTAACAAAATAATCTTCACATAATTGACGTAAATCGTCCGTTATTTTGTCGGTAAAAATACTTATCATTTACAATTTTAGTTATGTTATCCTCCATAGTTGCTCAGAACAATATGATCTAGACGACAACAGTGAGTGGACTAAACAAAGTAATTTGGGAGTCTCAAATTTGAGAAGCTGGACAAGATAAGGAAGGAGAATGTAGTTGCTAAGATAAGATAGTTGGCTGGGAGCCAAACAACAGCTGTTTGTGAGTTTCACTGATAACATTGTAATATGAAACACAAAGAAAAGGGACCTTAACTTCAAATCATATAAAATAACATTGGGGAAGTTAAGGTCCCTTTTCTCTATCTTGCAAGGGTCTATAAAAACTTTGATTCATGTTCCACATTGAATTCAAGTTTAAGAAGTACAAAATATTGTTCGGAAACATACATAGAGTAAGAAATAATAAAAATGAGAAAATGTGATTTTTTTACCCAAATCTCTCAAACTCGCTGTCCTGTAAAATGTTGTCCGGGAAGATAAGGTCCCTTTCTCTTGGCGGGTCACATAATATCATCTTCATCAGAGGATTCGACAAAAAAATCTTAAAGCATAGTACAAATTTACCAAACAAAAACATAGAGGAATAAAAAATAATTCCAGCTTCATAAAAGGTTTCAGTTGATTCCAATCGAGTCATAACAAATTTTGAAAGGGGTCAGCTGTTAACCACCAGCTGATCCTTTGTTATTGGGCTATTAATTAATAACAATTTCTAAGGAATCGTCGGCCTTAGTTTGCAACAATGATTACTATCACCCATTTAGACTCATTACTCTCATTCAAAATCCATATTCGCCCTTATCTTGACGATCGGCGTCTTACGGATAAATAACATAAAAACAGTAAAATACTAACAATAACACTAAAGAAAGGTGTTAAAAAACACCTTTCTTTTTACTTACATAACCTCATTAGCGTATTAGTTCAAGATCATCTCTAGAAACTCTTGTAGAGTCTGACTAGTCTTGTTACACTTTTACTGATACAAACAAAATATTAGTTTGTGTTTTGAAACAAACAAAATATTAGTTTGTGTTTTGAAACATGAACTTGTAATATCACTACTATTGGACTATAATCCAGTCGTTCTACCTTTACCTTTACCACTGAGGTTTGCGAACAAAACTGGAGAACCAACATAGGCAACATCGCACGCCAGACCGCCTCAGTCCTCCTCTAAATTTTACATCCGGTAACTCACAATTGGGAAGAATGTAGGAAGGTACAAATTATTTTTTTTATTATGAATTAAAAACTGTTTAGTGTTGAACTGGGAAGTACCTTTTTTACTGTTTACAAATATCAAAAAACGAAGTCAATCGGACAATTCTAAAACTTATAAAAACTATCAGGCCCTAGTTGTGTTTCATCTAGACCGGAAACAAATTAACCATGAGACAGGAAGGAGCCAAGCGCTCAATATATACAGTGCTGCAATGTTGAGCTCTCCTTAGAGATAAAGTTAGAGCGGTTTTACAATAGTTATATCACTTATTCAAATTATAAAATTGTAATTTTTCATTGTGAAACAAAATTCTACAAATTACAAGTTAAAACATTAATAGAATTAGTCTAAATTAATTGTGAAACAAGCCCCAGACTGGTGCATATGCCAAAAATAACAACTGGAGGGTGGTGGCAATTAAAAAAAACATATGTATATACAGGGCCGTCCAAAGGGGGGGGGTGAAGGGCGGTTGCCCCGGGTGCTGCAGCCAAGGGGACGCCACGGCCAAGGGGTGCTTGAATTTTGTGAATAAGTTGCGAAAAAATTCTATGAAGTGGCTAAATAAAAGCTCTTAAAACATAATAATATAAAAACTAATTCTATCAGCCGACGAGGAATTAAATTCAATCAACCTATTCATAGAGCATGTTTAGACAGTGGCCAGCATTACGGTAAACTAAAAGTGAATACTTGCAGACTGCTGCTGCCGTCGAGCTGCCATCAGTCGGCAGCCGGCGAATCAAAGGCAAACCGCCCTCGATACTAAAGACTCCTTTCTTCACCATTATCGTTGATTATTATGACGATATGTATGTTATATACATCTGTCATCCCTATATTATCTGTACATCATCGGTATTATTTGTTTGATATATTAGTTAATTGCCATTATCAAAATGACATTTTATTTCTTGTTTAAGAGTCGACGGACTAATTATGTGTATTTTTACGGATAGAAATTGGTAAAAGATCCCTTTAGATAACTAGGTATTTGGTAAAAGCACTATTCAATTAAACATTTTTTTACCTCTTTTACACTTTTTTAAATTCATCTATCTCAGCTATCTTAGGTGGTAATTATGATAGTAACATACTTGGGTTTGTTTTAAAACAGTTCCAAATTATGATATATTGAAGGACTTGCATTTCTGTTTCTGGTGTTATAGAATGCTGACGTGCCTTTACAAGTTGTTCTTTGACATAGGAAATAACTTCTAAAACGTAGATATCAGGTGCGGTTAATAAGCTTAGTTCTTTGAAATTAACTTTAATTTTAATTTTTAAACTTTAATTTTTGAAGTGATTCTCAGAACCAAAGTGTTGGCAGAAAGTTGTTTTGCCAATTATTTATCAACATGGTCGTTCCACCTGAGACCATCGTCCAGCCTCACTCCAAAGTAATCAACAAACTGTGATTCCTCGAGCACGTTCTTTATCAAGTACAATGGAAGGAAGTTTCACAGTTGTAATTATGTTGTACTTTGTAAACTTAATCTCGTTAAAGTGTTTTTTGTTTTTATTTTGCCACAAAGTGAAGGAATTTGAGTTTTTGTGGACTCATATGGAGATTAATACTTGAGAAGTATTGAGCTTTAACGGTTAAACAGGATTCCTGAATTCTAATTATTGAATTCTCTATGAGAAGTCAAAATGGAATTATCATCTGAGAAGAAGGTTCGGAGCTTGCCAGGAAGGTATTCAGAAATATTGTTGATATAAAAATTAATAGAATGGGTTCATGAATGGATCCTTGTAGAACTTTGAATGTGACTGTTTTTGGTTTTGAGTCATAAAAGATGTATTTCACGCGAGGTCTTGTTCATGTCCACATCAGCAGTTCATGCTCACGAGCAAGTCCTCCCGTGTGATATAGGAGATTTTTGACATAAATATGCTGATGTAGACATGCTCATAAACATCCAATCTATTTGATATTTGGGACTTACCTACAAGCATGTCCCGTGTGTAATAGGTCTCCACGCTAACTTAGCATACTGCGCATGCGTATGACTGTTTCTGTTTCTAGTAAGCGAGCCTCGTTTTTCCCTACCAGCACCACCATGATGTTTATCGTGTTTATATTATTTTTACCTGTTTGCTTGTTGTTGTCAACTATTTTTTTTATCGTTTTCCATGTGATTTTTAACGTTTTAGTCCTTAATTTTGTATTATTGGTTTTTTTCTTTGGCTATTAGCCTTAGACTAAATGAACAGTACTAAATCATATTCCAGAGAATAGTGAACTAACTTTGCATACATGAGTGTAAATTTTTTACGAAGGGGAAAAAGTATGGAATAGTTAGGCAATAAGTTAGACAACTAGCTCATAATACACAATTTTGACTGTCAGTATTCTCCCCTTTGTATTTATCAGGAAGTTTACAAACATGTCCACGTGTGTAATTCAACCTTAAGAAGTTTTTCAGATCCTGTTTTTATCGAAAAGTCTACTTTGGTTATTTGAGACCCGTCAGAGAGATGCCACATCAAAAGAATCATGTTCCTGTATAATAATAAAAAAAAAAAGAAACCTATTTCTTAACTATCAGTGATTCACGCCAATATAACTCGGTTACACCTCATTCAATGTTTTTCGTATGAAGAGGGGGGGGGGCGCCAACATCTCTTTTGCCCCGGGCGCCGTCAACGCTGGAGACGGTCCTGTGTACATATAATAAAGGTAATATTCTCTGCGTGAATGCTGTATCCATTTACATCTTTACAAGTAGATATATCGATTTATAAAAGAATAAACAGCATTTTATTCTACCCTTGCACAATATAGGCTTATATTATTTTATTTATTAAGGTAGGTATTGGTAATAGCAGAAAACATCAGCAATCAAGAATAAATCACAATTTTCAAAGTAACAGTTGGTTTAAGTTCTATTTAACAAACCATCTCAATAACTAATTGCAATAGTGTCTGTAGTTTTGGTCATATGGCCTCGTAATACTTTTGTAATACTCACTTTACTGTTGTAACATTAAGAATAGTTTCTATGTCATAGTTTCTAAGATTTAAAAAGAGTAATTTGATATGGAAATATTAAAACAACATAAATCTATTATGTTCTTTAACAAAGATCTATGTATAGGTCAATAATTTATTTGAGCCTAAGCTAGTACAATAATACAAGATGGAAAAATATGGAAACGCTTTCACAACAAGGTTATTTTTTTCTATAGATTATTTAATATTTAAATTTTTTAAAATAATTGTGTTCCATAAAGTATAATTTTTGATCAGAATAATTTACTTAAAACCGTTACCCAAGGCGAGCCTCAGCTACTGGGGGGGTCGCAGGTGGCGGATAGCGAACGCTCCATCTTGTCTTTGATGAGGTGGACAACTGTGAATAAGGGGCAACCCTAATAAGCAGTCCCGGACCGAGGCCCGCAGGGACAGCTGAGGTGTGCAGCTGACGGGAGCAGTGACCCCGCGGACCCTGAACTCAGCACCACACCCAACTCATACAAATACATGTCACTGTCTCAGGGGCCAGAAGTAGGAATGGAGCCACCAAACCGCGGGTACCATGACCCTAGGGCTCTTGAGGGTACAGTTGTTAAAACCGGAATGGCACACCGGGCTGCCAGATAGTACAGGGGCCCGACCTGGCCTCACCAGCATGTGGTGGCTGCTCTATCAGCTGGCGAAAATCCCGATCCTGTTTACATTGCCAGTTGGTGACTGGATGGGACCGTGTAGACGGGCTAGAGGGGGGGGCACTTCCGAGACCACAGGGATCCCTGGGGGCGTGGGTACGCTCGGGGAAGCGGTGGCAAAAGGAATATGGATGGCCCTTGGGACTTGAAAATGGACACACACACACACACACACACACAAATGAAACAATTTCAAAAAATGGACAAAAGAAAAGAGGAAACAGCCTTGAACGTGCCAGAGGTGAGTGAGCAGCCCAGCTCAGTGGTGGAGGCGTGTCTTGGGACCCTGCCCAGTCTGGTAGAGACAAGAAGAGGCTTGGGCTATCCAGAGCAACAAGGTGCTGGAGTGGAGGGAATGGTACGTTTTCTACAAGCCAACCTCAATCATAGTATTGAGGCATCTACTATACTAGCTAGAACTGTAGGTGATAGGGGGGTTAATGTTGCTCTGATTCAGGAACCATGGATTCGGGATAACTGTATTAAGGGTCTTAACATTCCTACATATAAGCTCTACGGGGGATCGGGTGGGCTGAAACCGTGGGCGGCCATTTTGGTTGCTGGCGTAGACAGTTGGCTCATACCGGAATTCTGTGGGGGTGATGTGGTTGCAGTGGTAATTAAAGTGCAGGAGGTATATGGCGTAAGGAGGGAACTGGTGGTTGCATCGGTATACCTCCCATACGATAGGACGATCCTTCAACCATCAAGAGAGATGGTGGCGTTGGTGGATTACTACCGGAGTGGGAACCTTGAGCTAGTGGTCGGCTGCGACTCCAACTCTCACAATGAGGTTAGGGAAGCAGTAACACGAACGAGGGGCCTTGCTCTTGCAGAATACCTGGGAGGTACCGACCTTTTGGTACTCAATAAGGGTAATCTCCCAAACTTTTCGAACATCATTAAGAGGGAGGTTATAGACATAACTATGGCCTCAGCCTCAATGTTTCCTGACATTAGGGACTTGGAAGTTTCTCTGGAACCCTCGTTGTCGGACCACAGACACATCTGCTTTGTGCTTGAGGGCCAGACAATACTGAGGGTGTACAGGAATCCCAGACCGACAGACTGGGCCTCCTATTCGGTGGAACTGTCTGACAGACTGGATCTAATTCCTAAAGGCCAGATTCCATCTGGACAGGAACTCCTTACGGAGGCCGTAATCACCTCTTATGAGAACAACTGCCCTTTGATTACACAAAGGGATGCTTGAAGAAGAGATGGACTCAAGAATTAGAGGTTCATCGAAGGAGAACCAGAAGGCTCCTCGGCAAGGCCAACAGATCCGGTAATGATGCTGACTGGCTGGCCTACCGGGAGTCCCAAAGAAATTACAGACGAGAGGTTCGCAGATTCTCCAGGAAATCCTGGAGAGACTTTTGTACCTCTATAGAGACGACCTCGGCGATGTCTAGGCTTCACAAAGTGTTGGCTAAGGACCCTGGGGGAGGACTGGGGCCCCTAATTAAAGAGGATGGGGAGTGGACCAGATCAGAAGAAGAGACTTTGCAACTTTTATTTGAGACTCACTTTCCAGGATCCGTCGAGGAACCAGCAGCGAGCCCCCCCCCCCCCCCGGGGTCTGAGGCAAACAAGGTTCACAGAGCAAAGGATTAAGTGGGCAGTTGAGTGCTTCGCCCCCTTCAAGAGTGCTGGGCCGGATGGCATCCTGCCTGTGCACTTGAAGAGGGGACTGGAGTCCCTCCTACCCCACCTGACCACAATATGTAGGGCTTCCCTGGCCTTGGGTTTCATCCGAAGACTGTGGAGGACCGCAAAAGTGGTCTATATCCCCAAATCTGGAAGGGGTACACATTCCAGACCTAAAGATTTCAGACCGATCAGCCTCATGTCTTTTCTATTAAAGACTTTGGAGAGGCTGGTCGATAGGCATATGAGGGACGGGGTATTGAGAGATAATCCGCTCCATACAAATCAACACGCATACATGGCTGGGAGATCTGCTGAGTCGGCTCTTCACAGACTCGTCACGAGGGTTGAGGAGACGATTCGGCAGAAGGAGCTAGCCATGTGTGTTTTCACGGACATAGAGGGGGCGTTCAACATTGTCTCCCTGCAGTCTATGATCGCTGCTGTCGTTAGGACGGGCGTCAAGGGCATTATTGACAGATGGATTAAAGCCTACCTATGCAGCAGAATGGTTAAGGCAACACTGGACGAAGCGTCGGTTCAGGTTGTAGTCGGAAGCGGCTGCCCCCAAGGGGGTGTATGCTCCTTTCCCCTCTCCTGTGGTCCCTGATGGTTGATGACCTACTAAGGGTGCTGAACGGGATGGGGGTATATGCTCAGGCATACGCGGACGATGTGTGTATACTGGGCGTTGGTAAGTTTGCCATCACGATGTCGGACATCGTCCAGGCTGCCTTGAGATACCTAGAAAGGTGGTGTAGGGACAAGGGGCTCTCTGTTAATCCTAACAAGACAGAACGTGTACTTTTCACTAGGAAGAAGAGGCTGGATGGCCTATACATGTCCACTATGGGAAATATGGAGCTAAGAGCTCTATGGTCGGATAAGTATCTGGGGGTTATCCTGGATGCTAGACTGAACTGGCTCAAGCACCTTCAGGATAAAGCCAGGAAGTTCAGAATGGCTTTTTGGGCTTGTCAGAAGGCCATTGGGACAACGTGGGGTCTTAAACCAAAGATGGTTTACTGGCTATACACGAGTGTACTTCGGCCCTCCTTATGTTATGCGGCAGTTGTCTGGTGGCCGGCCATGGCACAGAACAGTGCAAGGCTAACATTTGACAGATGTCAGAGAATGGCGTGCCTGGGAATTACAGGCGCAATTAGAACAACCCCATTGGTGGCGATGGAGGTCCTCACTGGGCTCCGCCCAATGGACCTGTTTGCAAAAGGGGAGGCTTGTAAAGCGGCCTTTAGAATAAGGACGACTGGTGGCTGGTTGCCTGGCCAACCAGGACTCCATGGGGAAATACTATCTAGGGACATTGGTCTGGACCCGTTGCTTTCGATGGGAACAGACTCAATGACACCTAGGTACATAATTGACAGGTAGGTCAGGGCCTTCCTTCCAAATAGAGATAAGTGGATAGGGAGTACCGAGCCTGCACAAGTTAAAGGAAGCGTCTGGTATACAGACGGCTCACTTACAGAAGAAGGCGCGGGTGCTGGGTTGTACGGGAGGGGGGCACGGAAAGTTCTGTCTGTACCTCTGGGGGCCCATGCTACCGTATTCCAGGCGGAGATGATGGCTATCATGACAGTCATACAAGATGAAATGCGTCTAGGTGGCTTCAGAGGAGTAGTTTCAATCTGCTCGGACAGCCAGGCGGCGATAAAGGCGATCATGGCACCACGTACCAGCTCTAAGTTGGTATGGGAGTGCCAGGGGATCCTGGAGACTCTTTGCCAGCGTAAACAGGTGAGACTCATATGGGTCCCTGAGCATGCTGGTATTGATGGAAATGAGAGAGCCGATGCACTTGCTAGGAGAGGGGCAAAGTGCCCTCTGCTGAGGCCGGAGCCGGCTCTTGGTATTCCTTTTCAAAAGGTAAAAAGAAGAATTGACAGGTGGGCCTCTGAGGAACACAATGGCAGATGGAGGACCGAGCCTGGGATCAGGCAGTCTCGTGCACTTATCCAAGGACCGGATCGCAGGTACAGCAGAGATCTGCTGAGCTGTAACCGGGCCAAGGTGAGAGCGGTTACGGGAATGCTGGCCGGACATAATCTTCTTCACAGACATATGAAGATAATGGGCCTAACAGAAGACTCCACATGTAGGCTTTGTGAGGAGGATGAGGAGAGCTCCATACACATCTTTTGTCATTGTGGAGCTCTCTCATCTCTTAGGCATAGGACTCTGGGTGCCGCTTTTCTGGAACCAGAGGATATTAGAAGGGCTACACTCGGGGAGATCATGTCCTTCATAAGGGGGACTGGTCTCTTGTGACACTGTCGTCAGGCTCGGGGCGCAAAGGGCCATGTAGTCTAGGTGAGGTGGGCTTGGTGACAGGATCACAACCGGTGTATCTAATCTAATATAATACCGTTAAATAGCGGAGAAATAATATTGTTCAAATTAGTTACATTGAAATTCAAATGAGTGTTACCCTGGAAAGAATAAATCTTTCGAAGTCCGGTTTGAGGAAATTAATTTCTCTTGAATAGACCTTTCATTTGATACCAAACTCGACCTAGGCTTACGTTGGAGATTTTCGTTCAACTCCTCGTGGGCCTTCGCCTTGAAAAGACGAAATGTCGCTAATGGCGTCAAAAAGTATGTTCTTTTGTATTTACAAGCAAAGTCATACAAAAGTTGTGAAAGCGATTTCATATTTTTTTAAACCTTGTAGACTACCGTATATAATTGTTATTAAAATATAATGATCAATTTGTAATTTCATCACACAAGAATAGAGAAATTCAATTAATTAGTAAACGGTAATTATGCACTTTCTTGCTACCTCTGAAAATATGATTTCATGTTGAAAAAGTGGTGAAATATAATTTTACATTTCTTGAGGAGTTTAATTTTATCCACGGAAAACTCATTTTTAACCGAAAAATCGAAGTTTTTTTATCTGATGGTGAAAAACCAACTTTTTAAAATTCGTTATTTTTCGACAACTTGTTTTGCATTTATTGTGTTTTTTATGCTGAACACAAATGTATAACTGGTTTTGTAGTAAAATTATTTTTTCAGCTCGAAATATGCATTTTTTACTGACATAACCTAACTTATCCTAATTGTCTATTTTCTCAACAAAAATTCCTAATTTGGGTTAAATTCAAGTGTGTAGCCTCCGGCCTGTCGGTCGTCACTCCGGAGGGGATATAGGTGGATTCGGTTTTTGTGATTAATAGTTGTATATAATGATCTCGTAATGGCCGCTAATCACGATCCGCCGCGATAGTAGTTTTTCCATTATATCTCGAGAAATATTTGTACCGTAATATACCAAAATAGTTTTCAAATTTGTATTCAGCGCAAAAAACACATCAAAATAAAAAAAAGATTAAAATACCATTTAAATTAACGGAAATATGACAAAAAAACTAAAAGTTGTGACACTGTTTTTTTCAAATTTTTCGGTAAAATACGTTATATCCGCATAATAAACAGCACGTCTCGTGAAAATACAGCCAATTCTAGACCCATTTCAAGCAAAATGTTGCAAATTTGTTTGGTGACAAGAAACTGCATAAATACCTTGTAAACAATTAAACTATAATCAAGCATAAAGATTTAAATTAATACCGGTACACAAATATTTAAATTCAGTTATATTAATATTTCAACCATCTTTTTTATCAATTAGTAATACCCGTTTATTTTGTCATAGTAGACCTACAACCTAACATTTCCTAATAAGAATAAAGAAACGCAATTTCAATTTAAAAAACTAAATCATAACTACCGGTACTCAAGATATAAATTATATTTGTGACGAAATTTGAAATTATATTGAAACTCAGTTTAACACGAGACTGCCTCTAATTGGTATTCAATATTCACACCACATAGTAAAGAATAAAATTAATGTTGCTTTATTCTTTGGTTCACATCAATCACATTAGATGCGGAAGGTGATAAATTCCGGCTATTTTTGTCATCAGTCGTGTTACTCGTGTTCATTCAGAAGCAAGCCCACTCCGCCGAGGGTTCTTACATGAATCGCTAGACTGTCTTTTTTCACGTGGCCTGTTTATATGCCTGGGCCCACAGTGAATGCCTAGCAACGCGTAAACAATGTTTTGTTTATCAGTCCAATAACAATAACCTTAGTTTTTTAGTAGGTAGACTTTTGAATTACCGGTACTGACTTTCAGATTAAACAACTTATAAATTTAAAGAATCATTGTGTTTATTAATACCTATCAGAGTTCAAGAAAACTGCAAATATGAAGCGTATTGTATATGCTCAGAAAACAACTATGAAAATGATGGCAGTATGGTTTTTTTGATCAAATATTGCACGTTTTGACCAAGCACTTTTATTTACCATAGATAGTTTGCACCTCAAATTTAATTAAAATGTCTATTATTCATCCTTCAATATCTCACAAAAGTTTTGTAAGTTTACTTTTGTTTTTGTTTGTAGTTTATGGAACAAATCATTTGCTTTTTACAATTCAGTTCTTTATATTAAACCACTCTGATGTCTCTAAATTATTAGATTGCTGTTTCACATTGATACACTATTGTTTTTAGCTTCTTTTTAGTGTCATTTAGGCGTGTTACTTATAACTACTGCACAGTTTGGTAAGCTTAAATTTATCAGCAACCTAATTATTACATTTCGATAATGTAGTTCTTAGCTTTCCAAATTATTTATGTACAAAAATCTGTCTGAAGGCAAACTCTTCACATTCAACACCTTCCTTGCAACTGGCGTAACTTCAGAGGAGCAGTTTGTTCTGGTGCCTGATAAAAAGGAGTGCCTCTTAAAAGGGGTTATTGATAGCAATAAACACATTTATAAAAATTACAAAACTGACAGTTTATTTTATTTTGTAAGTCATTATATTGGAGTATATATATTTGGAGTTAAGTGTGTGGCTTATACTTCCTTTGGTCATCGATGACTGACTCCAAATGCCCCCATTGTTATCTTAACTCTTTCTGTCTGTGCATTTTAACTTACTTTATTTAAAAGACCATTATATTTAAATTGAATTCTTGGGAGGAAGAGAGAAAGGGCGCTTTGAAACCAAGGTGCTCCGTTGCACTTTAAATCTAGTTTCGCTGATGCTTCCTGGTACGAAACACAAATCTCAGCCAGCTAATTTTCAAGTCTAAGGAACTGTCTCCATTCCACATAGTTGTGTCACATGTAACATTGATGATAAACTTACAATTATTATGTAAAGAACAGAACCACAACCTACCAGACGTCCGTTATGCTGTAACACATTTCATGGAATAACAACATTAAAGCAAAATATGTACTGCTTAGCATCCCAAATATGTAGCCCAATCTTTCAAAAACCATAATCAAATGTTGTACTAAAATTAATAATGTAAGAGAACATGAGCTTTTATTTATTATGATATTTATTATTTATAAATGTATATACAAATATTGATGATCCAAAGTTCTTTGGTTGCATTTTTAAAATTGTCTGTCTTAATGGGTCTGAAAATGAAATTTTAATTGTTTGTATTCTATTTCTTCTTTTTTAATTTTGTTTTCTTCTTTACTAGCTAATGTTGTAAAATTCTTCGATTGAATATAATGCAATAAGTTATTAGATAAGTTTTTCTTAATTTTATATTTTTAATTTATTAAAATTTGTTTTCTTTTTTATGTCAACGAATTATGTCAAAACCGCCTATTTTGCATTTTTTCAGTCAATACTCAGGTTGTGTGGGGCAATGCAAATAAGATTAATGATATACTGACTCTTCAAAATAAATCTGTAAGAATAATATCCAAAAGACATAGCTCAGAACCTCGTTTTAGAATGCTTAAAATTCAAACCATTATTAATCTGTATTTGTTTGATTTAATTAAACATATTTTTTCAAAATCCAAATTTAATAAAGCTCAATAGTGATAATCATTCATATGATAGAAGAAATAAGAATTCATTAATTATAAAATTCATCAGACTAACTAAAACTTTAAAAGCTATTCAGTAGTTTTACTGAAAGTATAATCATTTGTTACATTTAGTTCAAAAGAAAGAAAAAACAATTTTTTGAACAGAAATACTTTTAAGGGCTTATTGATAATCCACTTTATGATGAAGAAGAATTCTTTTCCATAAAGCCTGTTTTATTTTAATCCTTTCTTTATATTTATTTTTACCACAATTATTCTTATTCTAATAACTTAGCAAAGCAATACAATTAATATGGTTGTAATGTAACATAATTTTGTACACAGAACAATGTAAAGTATTTCAATTATGTTAGTTTATATAATATATTGTTATTGTTAACTTTAGAATTTGAATATGACTGTTTTATTTCTTAATGTTATTTTATATTGGGCTTGTCTACCATAAATAGTAGAAGAATGACTCTGTCAATGATCTGTTGATTGTGATAGTAAACTCATTTTGAATTTTATAATTTCAGGTAAAATAAAATTAAATTTTGTCCCATATATGTGAGTGTGTGTGTGTGTCTGTGTGTGTGTGTGTGTTTTAATGTAAATTACACACATATGTGTATGATGTGAGTTTTATTTCTTGTATCTGAAAATCTTTATATATAATTTGTGAAGCCGTTTTTTGCCAACGCAATTCCTCTTTTATTTCTTAACCAATTTAAAAGGTTGAAGTGTCAACAGATTTACCGCTGTTCGTAGTTGTGCTATAAAGTTATAATTATTCATTATGTTCACCCTGAAGGGCACGGGAAGCCCTCAAAGTAAGTTTTTTTGCCCATAAGAATAACATGGAGAGATTTAAATGAATCGAAAAGTAACAGCTGTTCAAATGTAAATAATTATTTACAACAAGTTTTAGCAGCTGTTAGAATGTGAACAATAGTGTTAGTAATATTGATGAAGTTAGATCTTTCATTAAGTTAAACCAGGGGAGGTTGTAGGCATGGTTCTAATGGTAACTTAATGTAGTTATTTTATGTATCTAGTTAATCTTCCACTGTTAAACAAAAACAAATGAAATGAATACGTTTAAAATAGGAAAGTAATATCATTACATGTTTATGATAATAAATAGGTAGCAAATAATGTGAGTGAGATACTGTAAATAAATTTAATTTTAGGATTTTACATTATACAGATAACCTATTTTTTTTAGGTAGTCAAAAATCACAGGCCAAGGTGTAATGAGACCAGCGGTAGGCGGCACACGTAGTGTAGGGAGGTGTTCCCTAGTTAACTTTAATTTCTGTTGGATTTTCATGATGAGTAAACTTGTATCATAAATTTACTGTCCATACAGTGTTAGAATTTTCATATTTTTGAAGAAAATATTAGCTAATTTGTGACTGATTAATCACTTTTTTATTGCTAAAAAAATTTATAAAATTTTAGTTTGATAATGATTCTTATGGCTCTTTATTGTAGTTTAAGAATTTGATCAAGATTTTGTTTTATGGTTGTACCAATTATGCAAAAAAATAAACATACAAGGGTGTCAATGAAAACTCTGGACTGCCAAGGATCATGCATGCTGGATAGTGTTTTTGCTCATAGATGTTTGGTTCGTACATTAGGTACTGACGTTGTTGTTCCAGCATTGGTTACAGGATTCACAACTAAACTTGTACCTTCCCAATTGCCTCATGATGCTGGATCAATAACGAGGACTTCATGTCCGCCACCCCGGGTGGGAGGAGAGTAACATACCATTCGTCCACCAAATTAACCCTCCCGATGTTAGTTGTCAGTTACATGACAGCATTTCATGTATTATGGATGTTAGTTGTCGCAAAAATGACAACTACATAACAGTTCATTTAAATTACCAGAAAGACGTTACTAACAATAATTTTTTTATACATATTTGATATCGCTTTAATCATCATTTCTCCACGCATCACCTAATATCTGTGAGTAGACGGTTATTGCTTGTATGTGGAACACAGATTCAGGGCCGGATTTAAGCACAGGCGACATAGGCGCGCGCCTAGGGGCCCGCGCCACAAAGGGGCCCGCACCACAACTTTACTCTTAAACAACTTTCATTACAAAAATTATATTACTGGTCATGTTCTATTATCTACATACAAAAGACATGGCCTTGGTTGTAAATGTACAGAACAAGTGAATGTGTAAGTGCACTGATGGTGACATTTTGAGAAAAGCGGTTGGAGTTAATTTGAACACAGAGAAAGTAGTATTTTTCTGCGGTTTAAAGCATCTCACGCCGATATGAACAGTGGGCAGCGACCGTTTGCCGCGCCCACGTGTGGCGAGTTAGCGAACTAGGGTTCGTGTTGGTACTTGTCTGTGACTTCCCCTCCCACCACTAATATCTTGTCATCTGTCTTAACAAGACACATAGCGTTAGCAGCGTAGTGCTACATTACTACTCCTCACACTAATGATTACTTGTGTTAAGTTGGTGCAAACTAGTTATTAAGTCTGTTTCTGTGATTGTCAAATGTGTGCTCAGTGAGTTTGTCCAGAGAAGGCTATAGCGGGATTATTTAAATAAATAACATTACAAAGGTAAGTCATATTTTATAATATGTATAGCTCAGTTTAGAATTTGTTATAAATTCAACAACTTCATGTATACGTTTATTTTCCAATAATGTCAAAACAAATTTAAACAAGTTAATTGGGGTTTCAAAAAATTTTAAAATTATATCTTCATTAATCGCGGATTGGCCTACGGCCCACTCTGCACACTGCACCAATAGAATTATTAATAGAATATTTGATTATCTTCTCCGTGGGCCTACCATTAATTGTTAATTAATATATTTTACTTATATTAAAGGTGACTAGACGTCCCGTTTTAGAGGGTCTCGACCAAATTCTTGGGACGCCAACTTGTCCCGTTTTCGCGGCAGTATTTTAAACCTAGTTGGTGTTTTGTATTTATTTACAGTATTAAACACATGCAGATTTATTTTCAACTTTAAAACTCACAAAATATTATCCTAAAAAACTCATTATATTTACATACCTTTTTAACTGAATGCTTCTCATTTACGAGATACATGCGAATGCAAGTATTTTTTCTTTTCAGCAAGATTCTACTATGCACCGTCATAAAACACAAAATAATCGCCATAAAACGAAAGAGGTTTTCAAAAGCGGCAGTGCAAAACGGAAGATTGCTAAAGAAAAGGAGAAAAAGAATGCAGAGGTCCTAGTCAAATCACGTCGCATGACTGATTTTATAAAAAATGTCCATGCAACACCATCAACGTCTGTTTCTGAAGCAGCAAAAAACAACGACATCGTGATTGACGACGTAGATGTGCCAATTACCAATGGGAATACCCGACAGCTCGGAAATCAAACGGATGCCGAAAAAGAAGCAGAGGTGGGTTATTTAACATGTTTTTGTACTTTGGAATTGTAGAAGCAATATTTTTCTAAGTGGTGGCAGAGCAAGGATCTAGTAATCAAGTGCGGCCACAGCTGAAATCTGCATCGAAGTACTACAGCCACCCCCTCCCTTGAATAGAATTAAATAAATAAACTTGGAGGGAAGATTTCAACAGATATTTTTGTGTTCATTGTCAGTAGAAATAGTCGAACTGTTGGCTACAAACCACGAATGAATTCTCCGCGTAAAATTTTGAGTTGCACTATTACCAATTAATTAGTACATTCTTTCACACGGCGGCATATCACGGCTACATTTTTTAACTTTAAAAAATAAATTGGGTGTCATATTAAACATTTTAACTGATTTCTTATTAACGAAATTATTAGGTGTTTTCGCTGGGAAACTTTGACAATTGACCACATGTTTGATTAATTAATAAATCCAAAAAAAATTTAAATCCAAGTTAGTAGTAAATTTATTTATTTTGCCATTGGTAAAAAAAGATTTGTTGCCTACATTTAAAAATAAGCTCAGTATCAACCGCACGGAGGGGTTTGTTTTGCACATTTAGTGTGGATTTAATATCCTTTTAAATAGCTAACACGTTTTACAACCCTCAAATTAAGTTTGAAATCCAGCCTTAAATATTTGCAAACTGTCAGTTTGGAAGTTGTTTGAAAATCTCATACATTTTTGTCATATGATTTTTTTAAAATGATTTTGATAGGTTTTGGATACCGAGGATTACACATCAATACAGTCAGAAGCTCAGTACTTTTAACATATTATGTTAAATTTTATGCAGTAGTGTTTTTTATTTTATTTTATTTTTTTTGTAAATTATATGGAACATTTATTTGAATATTTTAGTAATTTTGTAATAGACTACATTTTTTCTTTTCTTTTTTTTGACAATAGTCTGACTGTAATTGGTTACTTCCAGGTTCCAAAAACGCCTGAGGAGGTGCCCAGAGCCCTCGTAGATTCTGCTCAATTTGATCCTGCGCCTGCTCCGAAAATAAGTTGTTTGTCAAACACTGACATTGGACAGTGGCCGGAAGCGCTTACACAAAGTGACATCGACCGTTGTGTTACAATGGGCACCGGATTGCTTCAAAATTGTGACGAGGATCTATTTGAACGCAGGTCTGTCAAACAGTCCGATATGGGCAAGGGATGCGAGAAGGGTTTTGTAAGGAAATGTCACAAAAATATGTTTATACGAAAAACCCGAAATGGTGAAACCATTAAACGCTCTTGGCTATGCTTTTCTCCCAGCGATGGCCACGTTTACTGTTATGTCTGCAAACTGGTCTCCCCGGTACGCTCTTTATTAACTCATGGTGGATATAGTGATTGGAAAAATGCTTCAGCACGCCTAATTGAGCATGAAACATCTAAACTTCATTTAAATGCTGTTATTGATTATGCAGGACGTACCAAAAGACTAGGTCAAATAGATAAAGAGCTTACCCATCAAGCGGAAAAAGTAGAAAAGTACTGGCGGGAGGTCCTAAAGAGATTGATAAGTGTTATAGTGTTTTTAAGTGAAAGAGGTTTGGCGTTTCGAGGAGAGAATGAAACCCTTGGATCACCACGAAATGGCAACTACCTGGGGATTTTAGAGCTCCTAGCACAACATGATGAATTTTTAAGAGGCCACCTTGAAACTCATGGAAACCGCGGAAGTGGTCACACCAACTACTTATCTTCTACAATATGTGAGGAAGTTGTAAATATAATAGGGAAACAAGTGTCCGATGAGATCTTATTTCGAATCAAAAAGTGTAAATATTTTTCAATATCTCTAGATTCAACGCCCGATGAAGGTCATGTTGACCAACTCAGCTTGGTTTTTAGGTACTTGGAAGATTTCACACCTGTTGAAAGATTTTTGACATTTATGCCTAATCAAGGGCACAAAGCAAACGACATGTTTAATGGACTATGTACCTTTTTGAAAGAAAATGATCTGGACATAAAAAACTGTCGTGGTCAGTCTTATGACAATGCCTCTGCCATGAGTGGAAAGTATAACGGGTTGCAAGCACTCGTTTTAGAAGAAAACAGTTTGGCAGTATGGATACCTTGTGCTGGACATTCATTGAATTTGGTATTACAAGCTGCAGCTGGTTATTGTCCTAATGCTGTAAGCTTTTTCAATTTTTTGGAAGAGATATTTGTATATTTCACTGCCTCAACCAACAGATACAAGATTCTAACTGAATGCTTGAAACGAGCAGAAACTGAAAAAAATGTTCTTGTGCCAAAAAGGACAACAACAACACGATGGTCATGCCGAGCCGATGCCACCAAAGCTCTTTTGCGTGGATATCAAGAAATAAAGCAGGCACTGGTGAAAATTTCAGAAGACACAGAGGATTCTGGAATATCAAGGGTGGCTGCTTTGGGTTTGCTTCGAAAAATGAACAAGTTGGAGACAGGTTTGTATGCCATTTTCTGGGACGATGTTTTGGGCCAAGTTAACAAAACTAGTGAATCTCTACAAAACCCTAGAATTGACGTGAATACAGCTGCATCAATGTTGAAATCTTTGAGAAGATTGATTTGATCCAAACGGGAATGTTTCAAGGAGTATGAACAGAAAGCCATAAAATTAACTGATTGTCTAGAGTATGAAGTTGAGTCTAAACGTAAAAGGAAACCCAATGTACGTTTAGCTCCTCTTGACTGTGTACAAGCTCCGGGGGTTGACCTAGCTCCATCTAATACATTCCGGACCCAAAGCTTCATTACCGTCATAGACGAACTTGAGGGTGCGTTGACAAAGAGGCTTCAAGCATACGAACTTATCGACACGAGGTTTGGATTCCTTAACAGATTGGATACGCTATCTAACGATGAGATGTTATTATCAAGCAAATTGTTAGTAGAATGCTACAACGAAGATCTAGAAGAAGAATTGGGAAACGAAGTGTTACAATTCAAGAATTTTTCCACCCAGTTTCAAAATGAATATGAAAAATGTGAAAAGCCCATTAGTAAAGAAAGGTGGATGTATCGACTTATTTTAGAAAATAATGTAAAAGATTGCTTACCTAATGTAGAAGTGGCATTAAGAATGTATCTGTCATTGATGGTGACTAATTGCTCTGCCGAAAGATCGTTCTCTAAGCTAAAGCTGATCAAAAACAGACTCCGAACCTCAATGTCAGAAGACAGGCTAAACGTTTTGGCTTTGCTTAGCTTAGAACATGACATTCTGAGACAAGTCAAATATGAGAACGTCATTAATGTCTTCATTGCGGAGAAGCTTAGACGGAAACCAATCAGCAAGAGTGACTGAAATGAACATTATTTACTTTACATTTTATTTATGACTTAATATCTATTCATATAAGTACTTAATATTGATTGTAATTTTCTTGTTGCCGTACTAATGTACATTAAATTATTCAAAAGTTGAATTTATTTCTACTTCTATCTATATCTATTCCTGTCTTTTTTTTTAATAACCTTAGGTAAAACAGTATTAAAGTTTTCTAATATCTTGAATTATCTCATGCATTTGGGTTCAAACATTGTATAATAAATGATGAAGCATTAATTTTCAGACCAGACAATACAGGATATATAACGCAAATGTATCTATAAAGTGACTGTTTGCACGCAGTTTTTCAAATTTTCCCAGAGGGAGGGACCTCGGATCCCCTTTATATGAGGAGTATCCCCCAAACCGTGACCACAGGGCCCGCACCACAGGTGGAGCCTAGGGGTCTGAATTGTCAAAATCCGGCGCTGCACAGATTATCATATGATAATCAATAACACTGGAACAGGTGGTGCTAGAACAGTTGAGAATGGTGTGTACATAGTTCGATTTTCTCCTTGTAGTTTTTTGTTTACGTAAATATTGTTAATATAAGTTATATTTTATAAATGTGAATAACATTTAGAACAAATTAGCTATTTCGGAATGTTTGCATTGTAATTATAAAAATTTCTTAAGAAAGCTTGAACCTGAAAATATGTTTTGAAAAAAAGATTTTTTTATCTTCTCTTGACCTTAACAAATTCAAAATAAATAAATCAACTTATCTTTTGCATGTACAAGTTCTGTATAATTTTATAAATAAAATGATATATTAATGCTATAGTTATAATATTTTCAGTATTTTATTTGAATTTTTTATTTATCCTTACACTAGTAGCAAACATAGGCTAACATTACAGAAACATATAGAGAACAGTGGGAGAGTTAAATATTTCATTATAACTCGCGAGGTTTACCGAGTTATACTGCGCACCACCTTACTTGGACTAATTGGAGTAGAGGAGCCGCCGAGACAGTGTGTGCCATATGGTAAATAAAAATAGAAAATAAAACCATCTTAGATTTAAATTGTTGTTTAAAACCTGACTTACCTTGTTATTGTTCATAGATAAATAATTGTGACAGTTATTACTAATTAATTAATAAATTACACGTTTAACTCTTTTTAATTAATTAATTTTTTTTTTTTTAAGGAGAGGCCGATCTCCCTTCTTCACCTTTCTCTTTCATTCCTCATAGACAATTGATCTAAGCAAGGAACTTATTTAGACAGAGTAAGGGGACGAACCAGTACAGTAAAAGGTGAATATTACTGATAAAATCTTCCAGTCTAGGCCGGATTTGAACCAGCGCTATCTCTAACCAAGGCTCAAAGTCCTGACACCATAGACCGCTCGGCCACCGGCTCGCCAAAATCTATTGATTTGTTTATAGATCAATTGATTATATCATAATTGGATTTATTGATTTATAAGCAAATTAATGTGCCTATTTCCAGATCACATTTTGCAAAGACAGCATATATGTTGTTTTTATTTTAGCAATAAGAGGTTTTAATTCAAATTAAAAATTAAAACAAACTTTCTGATTGGCTATCATAATAAATGTAAACAAACAACAAAGGAGGTGAAAATAAATACTTTTCTACACAGAGAGAAGCGCAGCTCGACCAGCAATATGGTAACTAAGAGATCAGTCACATGGTAAAGGGGTATAACAATGGTGTGACTGGGATTGCCCTCCATTCCACTCCTAGTATTATTCCCCTCACGTGCAGGCCAAGTGCCTTGGTAAGCCTCCTGAGTTATGCTATTATGACTATTAATATTTGTTATGATAATAATATTGAAAAATGTACTGTAACTTACTGATGTTATTAGATTAATTCTTTTGTTTAACAATTTTGTCAAATTAAAAATTATATTTAATCAATTATATGTATTCTGATATTAAATGTTTGAATTTTTAGAGTGTTCGAGATCAAACTTGGAATAGAGATGAATATCATGTTAATGAAATTGGAAAAGAAATCGCAATATTGGAGAAAGTTTGCATATCGGTACATACAATTTAATATCTACTACTGGATATTTCAAAGTAACCGTAAGAATAGTAACTATAAATAATAGAATAAATATTATGAATAAGTAATGTAATGGCAAAGAAAACTAATTAAAGAGTCTAAACTAGAAAATGTTTTACATTCTTTTTCCAAAACCATTTCATGAGCATGAGGGGTTTTTGTTTTCTTTAATTTCTTATGGCTTGGTATTTTAGTGTGTAGCAGCCCTATATTTACACATACTTAAGTATTTGTTTGAATACAATTCAACATTACTATAGAAGCTTAATTTTTCCTTTAATTATAAGCAAGATATTAATAAATCCTTTTTTGTAATTTTAAAGAAATGTTCTAAGTGGCTAATTACAAAATGTCATTAAAACTATAATTTAATAGTAGAGACATTAAATATGTTATATAAGTTTATCTTAGGCTCTTGAGGTTCACTAAGTCAGGATTTTTCCCCATGGGCTCCCAAAGTGTAAAAAAGCCTTTAGGGTAACTGTTTCACAGGCCGTTAAGTCACTGTGGCAATTTTTACCATCGCTTAAGTTTGAGGGGATTTTATCATTAGGGGAAACACAAAATTATATAACTACAGTTTCTATAAAACAGTGGTCAAAACCACTGTACATGTATCAGGGTACATGGGGTCAATACCACTGTACGTGTATGGTCGAGTGGGTGGGTCACTACCACCGTACATGTATGAATGGCTGGGTGGGTCAATATCACACTGTACGTGTCTCAGTGGATGGGAGGGTCATTACCACTGTACGTACCTGCATGGATGGAATGGTTATTACCACTGAATGTGTCAGGGTAGATGAGAGAATCAATGCAATTGTACATGTAGTCAATTGTAGGTAAATAAGTCAATACCAACTGTACTGGCTGTGCGCGTGGCAGTGTTGCTACTAACCATTTTAATAACAAATATTACAATAATAAATATCAGCTGATAGTAATAATAGATATTTAACTCTTCATCAAGACAACTGTTTGAGTAGGCTAATGTTTTCATAAAAGAGCCCCCTCTTCACTCCTCACCTATGTCCAGCTGTCACTGGCCGTGAGCATAGCCGTTCAGTCAGCACATGTAGGAGTGAGTGGGTGGGTCATCACTACTGACTAGCTTTCTTAAAAAAACTGAGGACTTGTATTAGCTTTTAGTTACTAAGTCTACTCTCCATCCGGGCTTTAGTTGGCAGTACGGGAAAGGCTATGCTAATGTATTTTAAATGGAGTTTCCGTACTACTTGCCACACTGCTGACATCAGTTGCTCTACGGGTTCACTGTAATAGAGCGGTATCAGGGATGAGGAAATCGGGCCAGTAAAATCATTGACTTTTTTGTTTTCTCTTGCGATTTTAATGTGTAGATGATAACATAGAATTTTGAAAATGGTACCAAATTAAAGATTATAAAACTGCCTTTCCTAATGTGACACCAAGAAGTATATATACATTTGTTATATATTTGTTCTAGGCTTTCATAATTGGAACGCAATTGAGAAGAACATAAAACAAAATAGTAAGCGAGGTTTTTTTTTTATTTTTTGGTCAAGAAATTTTTTCAAGCGAGAAAGTTGTATAAAAATAGATAACATTAATTTTTGTAATTTTAAGTTATCACTTGGGAAGATTAGTTTAGGCGGTAGGAGTCACAGATGTCGTGAGCTATAATTTTATTTGCAAATGATGCAGTGCCACCACATTGTTTCTGCTTTTCTTTAGGTACTAAATAAATTAAAACCTAATATGTTCTTTTTTATTTATAACTGTATGCAATAAAGTGCATTACAATGATGCAAATTAAATTGTGTCGTTAAAATCAATAAAATCACTAAGGCTAAAATGGTATTAACAACTGAGATAAGTGCAATAATTCCATTGAATGAACAGTTGTATATTATTTATACTACAATACCGAATATAAATACACAATCAAAAAAAAAGAAAATCATTGTGCTATTGTCGTTAGGTGAATGATAACATCCACTTATTTTTCCAATTGTTTTATTACACCGTGTATGTAAGTAAAGCCGAAGTTCTTTGATTTGTTTATCTATACAATTTGATTAAATTAAATAAGCTTGCAGAATGATTAAGAGGTTTACCTTTATTCTAACTGATTTACTCCAGACATTTCACTGGTTGTTGAACAGGCGTCAGCCTCACTCAAGGCGGATTCTTCTTCATCGGACGAGACGCCCAGCTGGATAATTAATGAAGGGCTCAATGTCGTCCTGTAGATTATCAGTCTTCCACATGTTGTCTTCGATATGTTCAACGTGATTACAATAGTTTTCCACTGTTCATTTGTAACTGCATCAAATGCGTTGTCAATCAATTGAACCATTAAATCTTGTTTAAACTGAGTATTGTGCATAGCCACGTGCCTTTTCGCTTGGCTCCAAACAAGCTCTATAGGATTGAGTTCGCAATGGTATGGAGGTAGACGTAAAATTGAAAATCCGTGTTTTTTTGCAAGCTCATCGACGACGTATGCCGAGTGCAAGTGCTTAACTTTGCGTACTTCATTCAATAGTTCTTTTTTGAGACTGTCGTCAGGGAAGTTTATATTTTTCTCCTTAAGCCAATTTTTAATATCTTCTTTTCTAAATTTTGTGTTAGGCACCTTTTCAACTTTCACCGAATGGTACAGAGCGTTATCTATTATAATGACTGAGTTTCATCTAAGGTTTGGTAGAAGCTGGTCTTCGAACCATTTTTCAAATCTTGGACCATCCATCTCGTCGTGGTAATTTTCCTTTTCCTTCTTTGCAAGAAATACCATTTTTGCCTCCTTCACAAAACCATTTTCACCTCCGGCGTGTGTGATGACGAACCGAGGCCCTCATTCGGTCGGATCTCTCAATCCAGTAGTTAATCCCGCCATGTAAGCATCTTTTGGAGTAGTTATAGTCTTGTCTACCCACACTTTGTTTGCTTTGTGTCCAACATTTACCCAGGTTTCATCGAGGTAAGTAATATATTTTTTCTGTCTTCTGTACTCTCAAATCTGTCTCAAATAAGAGTGCCTCCATACAATTATATCCTCTCTTTCCAATAGTAAGGACTTCTTAGTACGCCGTTCAAAGCAGAATCCTGAATCTTTGAGAAGTTCCCATAAACCACCTTTTTACGACTCTTTCTTGGGGTACGCACATGTCCTTTTAGTTCTTCATTTTAATTCTGTATATCGAACATTTGCTTGTCCCTGTAGCCTCACTTGTTTTTTCAACCATAAAACTAATACTTGCATTAGGGTAACATGTTTTAAAGTACTGAAAAACGTTCAACACTGTATATCTGTCTCCGCTTTTTATAGGTTTGCCCTTCCCACGTGAATTTATTTTAAACAACAAAGCTCACTCAGACTTTACACTAAAACAACTTAAACTATGCACAACTTTATCGAGAAACACCCTAATCCAGTCGAGAACCGACAGTCACTGAACTGAATTATCAAGTGGGACAGAAGAGGAATATATTCATTTTCCGTTTCCATGAAACGCCACAGCATTGGGTTATTTCTGTCGCTGTGAGAATTGCAGGACTTTCACCAGCTTCAAGGGAAAAGGGCATTAACAATTACGAACACTTATAGTAGTTTTTCCCCATATGAGGACCCCATCTTCCCGTATGCTAGCATTAATTACTAATACGAAGGTTTTGTAATAGTTATACTATTCGAAAATACCGTTTTAATATAGACTATAATGATGTTACAACTTATTGCATTGTTTTCATTCTTTTTTTTAACTAAAATCCTACCTTAAAAAATGTAAATGTTAGTTTTTCTTCAAAATCCCCCAAAATTACGGCAAAGAAGGAAACAATTAAATAAAACTAAAAGTAATACAATGTAGGACATTTATTAGAAAGGTGGAATGAGTATAGCCTAAGCTCTGCACTTGAGTCCTGCAGAGCCTGAATACATGCAGTCGCGTCGCGGCGACAGCCACAGTCCAAATCACCGAATGTCGTCAGGACGGGTAGTAGCCCCGCGGCCGCTCATATGGCTTGTACTGCCAACTAAAGCCCAGATCGTGAGTAGGCTGATACTTGTGATTAAAATCTACAAGTTTAGAATCATAACTTTTGGTTGCTAGTTTGATGTTACAGAGATCATTTTCTCTCCAATTTTCTTTTTCAACAGGAGCGATGTTTGTTAGTATTTCTAACATTTTGATTTTGTTTTACTATAAAATGTTGATTTTTAATATTTATAGTGAAACCCCCAATAAATATAACTGCTATGTAAACAAAATTACAAGGCTCAATTATGTATAGTATAAATACAGCACTTTTATACAACTAAGCCTTGTTTACCTAGTTTTTAATTGATTCTCACCATCTCAATCTAAATATAAACAGTATTGAATATACATTATACTTGTAGAATTTCCTCCATAATCAAAATATTGATTGGTTGTTCTTGTTGATATTGCAGATGTGTAAAGACTTGGAGCATTCTCCTCTCACCTCTCGTTATGTGGGAGAAATCAATCGCATCTGGGAATTGCTGCAAAAATCTCACAACAACAGTTTAGCTCTTGTCGATGTAATCAAAGAGCAGATTCATACTATAGCAGCAACAAATACAAAGCTCACTGTAGCAGGTGAAACTAGCAAAGGGGAACAGAAGTCTATTGACAAACTTAGTAAGGTTTGTGATTCCTCTTCTTAATTTAGAAAATGGAACATATACTATTAAATGAACACATCTTATTTTTGTTTATTAAGGAATGTTAAGTTAAGTACATTTGATCATTCAAGTGTGCTGAATCAATCTGAGGTGGACCTAGATATCAAGATATCACATTTAAATGTTGGGACCAAGAAGCAATAAAAACCAATCAGTCAAAAGATAAGCTCCCATAATGTTCTATGAGGACCTAAAATATTTAGATATCATGACTTTAATACAATGACAAACTGAGCTTGTACTATGACAATTTATCTATTACTATTATTTTTTTTCTTTTGAATTGTACAATATATTTTTTTATATTTTCTTGGAGTTTATATTGGTGAAGTATTACATAGCTTTATTGACAGATGAATGAGTATCATTCGATGCTGTACTGTTTCCTTGACTAATAAATACAACATTGCAGGAAGTACAAAGAGCTCTGCGGATGGTAGACACAGCTCACACACGGGAACAGGTTGCTCAGGAGACCATAGAGAACTTACGGCAGCAAATAAACCGGCTGCACTCTGAACTCGAATCCAAATCCCGTAATTCGGATCAAGATGGCGAGTGAGTGTTAACTCTTCAGTCCATTATTTTTATGTAGAACGCAAAATATAAATGAATAAAAGCTCTAAAAAATTATTGCTTTTAGCAAAACATTAAAAATTTTATCATTTCATCATTATTAGTACCCAGTATACTTAGTTGCAGCAAAATTAATTAAAATTTTTATGGGCCTATTCTGAAATTACGTAACCCTAAAATCTGCTTTCACAGACCTTCCTCCCGCCCCTGTGTAACAGACTTGTAATGGTAATACTAACCCCCCTCAAAATTACTAACGCTATCACTAAACCCCCCCCCTCTAATTTTTGTCATCTACTTTCATTTATGATAAAGTCATTGTTTAGACTTTCTTCTGTTTGTTTTCTAATTGGGGGGGGGGGGAGAATATGTAACTTAAATATCTTTTCAAAAATTTTTATATTTGGCAAAAAAACAATAAAATTTTGTGAATTAATTGAAACAAATTGCTGAGGCTTATAATTACTTAACAATGCGTATAATACCCCACCCTCCCCCGTAATGGTGCATAACGCTGCCGAAACCCCTCATCCCCCCTTCAGGCATTACCTAATTTAAGGATGATGATGGATAGTGTTTTATTGATCCTCCTTGTGGCAAAACTCAAAATTTTCCAGTTTGAAGCTGATTTGGTAGTGCAAAAGCATGATTATAATTTTATGATTTTTTTATTAATTTAATTTTTAACTTCACTTGCCAGTTAAAATGGGTCTGCAGGTCTGTACGTAAACTGTATTCAATGAGTTAAGTACAGACCGTTGGCTCAGTGGGGATTCGAACCTTGGACTTAGCCCTATGCAGCTCGAAGCTTTGACCACTGAGTCAACATGCCAGCAATCTACACATAAAAGCCATTTACCACTATCACAATTTCTTCAAAACTATATGTCCAATTGACTTGAAATTTTGTACATAGGTTTAACTTGGCCCCTAGAGGCTCACTAAGAAAGAATTTTCCTCTCCGAACTCAGGACCTCTTCCCACTAGCCTCCAAATTTCCCATGGTATTCTTATGGAGCTATATTAATTGATTTATTTATTTGGTTAACAGCTGTTAAATAAAAACAAATGGAATAAAATTAATTCTGAAAGGCTAAACTTTTAAAATTCAAAATAATTTAGTACAGAAGTTAATTTATATGAAATCAACTGTTCTAAATTAGATATCTGAGTAGCTAAACTGAAAGCTTGCTGCACTTTCGATTATATAATCAAATTCAATAGTATCACCGGTGAATCGGGCGGCTACAGATATTATTTACATACATATGTACATAAAAAATATATACAGTCAAAAATAAATAATGAATATTGTTCTTTATTTACTGTATGTATATATATTTTAAATAGTATATATATTTTGATAGTTTTTATTTTTATAAATTAAAAAAAACCTCGCGTGATGGCAATAAATTGTTTGCCATTGGGGTATTTTGACCTGCCACTAAGAGGGTTTTTAAAAAATAAAGTTTTACTTATTTATATACTAAGGATTTTCATACTATAATATTTTACGTCTTCAGTTTCAGTTCAATGGCTAAGACCAAGGAAGCCCAGACAAAGGAACGTGAGCGCATGATGAGTGAAATCATAAGCTTACGCGATAGACTTAACGCAGCATTGACATACCAGGAGGAACTTGAACGCAAAACCTCTTCAGCAGATCTTCGCATTGCAGAACTCCAACAAGAACTGGAGGTTACATTTATTCATTATGTTTAGAAAAATGTATTATTGAATTATATTTATTCTGAAAATATTTACATACCATTAAAACTCTATATAACAAACTAAGCTGGGCTGAAAGCTGATGTTTTGACAAAAGTTTTGCAGGAATCTAAAAGATTTTAAAATTTACAGAATAAAATTTGAAAATAAAAATTCTGTAAAAATAGCTAAAAGAAATAAACTAATTTAAAACTTGAATAGGTTTTATATTAATTAAAAATAAGTTATAAGATATTGGTTGGAATATTTATGAGATCAATTTTAAAATAAAATTGAGAATTTAAATGTTTTATATTTTGCAATGTCTCATAAGGATTGATTTTGCTTCTTGTTGTTATCAGCAAAATCCACATATAAACTAAACAAAATTTCAGTAATACTTCCATTTCAAGTTTTCCTATGGATACATATTTATTGTTAAGGCTGAGAGTTTTTGGTGCTTTTTATTCTTTCTTCAAAAAGCTCAGTACCACAGACCAAACATAATATATATACTTACTTGATCTCTATCAGTACCCACCAACAAACTTTTAGAGCTTCCATATTTAAACACAAGTACTACTGTATATTTATAGGTGGGTGATATAGTGTGTCAGTACCACTATATGCTTATGGGTGGGTGGTTGGGTCAGTACCACTGTATGTTTGTGAGTGGGTGGGTGGGTCCCCCCTTTGTACAAATTATATATAAATTTCTATGATTAAAAAAAATAGATTAAAGTTTTAAAATTTTTCTTAGATTAATGTGATATCCTTCACGATGGTTCAAAGTGCACAGCCTCTCTTTAGAAACTTGACTTCTCTCTATAAGTTACTTGAAAACATCAGGAAATAATTTAATTTTTAACCCTAGATTACTTATGCATCGTAAAAATGAGACTCGCCGTTAACAAATATGCTCCACCCACCATCAGAGTCGAGGTGATGCCCCCTCCCCTCGGTACCTTGCCCATTCCAATAGACTAGCTCAGTCCCGGAGTAGCCCTCCAACAGGTCACTTGCGTCTATGTTATTCCTGCGTCGTGATGGTGTAACTTTTATCCTTAGTCGATCTTAGTTTGTTTTTTTATGAGATTTTAGTGTGTATATTTATTTTTTTGTGTAACTTTTATCCTTAGTCGATCTTAGTTTGTTTTTCATAAAATTTTAGTATGTGTTCAACTTTTTAGTTTTTTGTGTTTTTTCAAAATGGATGATCAAATAAGACAATACCTCGAAGAGTCTAGTGATGAGGAAACCCATCGTTCTTCCAATGACAGTGGAAGTGAAAAAGAAGATCGGTGCAAAATTGATGAAGTAGCTCACACAGATGGTAACGATACAGACGCTGACAAAACCTACTTTCCACCAGAAAAAGGCCTCAGAGTTTACAAGAGTGAATCAGAGTACGACAGTGACATTGAGTTCAAAAATAAGAAGAAGAAAAGGCGTAAGTCTCGTGATACTTTACCTAAACCTAACCTAGTATCCAAATTAGGTCAGAATAAGAAAAGAAATACTCAATCTAGAGTAAGCCAGAACAACCAACCCTCTAATATTGAGCTTCCATCAGCATCTACTGCACAGAAAGTATGTAGGCCTAGAACTAACCTTTTATCACAGCCCAATGCTGACCTTTCAACTGATAATGATGATAGTGCAAACAATTTGACTGATTATGACATCTTGCCTGATGCTGTACATGAAAATGTGTCAGATCCCGATGCAGATTCCTACCCAGCACAATTTACAGTAGATCAAAATATTTTTATTCCTAAAGCTACTATTATTAGAGCTAAAAACAAGCATGTATGGCATACTAAACCGCAGCCTACTAATGCTCGTACTGCAGTGAGAAACATTGTGCTCGCGAAATGTTACGTTTTAGGAACCGTACTACCTCTGTCAAGTATTCTAGAAATATTCGATGAAGCCATGATAAATAAAGTTCTGCTCACACAAATGAAGAAATGGATCGACTGACAACTAATTATACAAATCAGGCAGTAAATACAATACAACCTATAGGTGTAGAAGAGATTAAAGCTTTTCTTGGTATTTTGGTGAACTCTGCATGGTGTCATGATAATCATTTAGCTGCTAGAGAAATGTTTGACAGTGTATGGAGTGGTTCCCGGTACAAATGTACAATGACCTGTGATCGTTTTGAGTTCATTGTGCTGTCACTCTGTTTTGACAATAGAGAAGGAACGTAAAAGGATGGACCCTTTCGCTCCAATTGGAGAGCTATGTGAAGCATTTGTCAACAACTGCAGAACAAAATACAAATCTGGCAGTTATGTAACAGTTGACAAGCAGCTCTTAGCATTCAGAGGAAAAAGTCCATTTAGGATGTACATTCCTAATAAACCGAGTAAATAAGGCATAAGAATTGTTCTTTGTTGTAACACCACTACTTATTGAATGGTTGATGGAACACCCTACTTAGGAAAGAAAACTCCAACACAAGGACAGTCGTGAAAACTGTGACTAGAAGCATTCATGGATCTAACAGAAGTGTTACCACAGATAACTGGTTCACAAACGTACCACTTGCTGAGGAACTCCTGCAACAGCCTTACAATATAACCACACTAAGGACAATTATTATTCATTATTATTATTATTATTATTCATCTCTAAGACGCCGACCGTAGAGATATAGGCGAATATGAGGCGTGAATGAGTGTAGATGAACGAGTGTAGTCATTGTTACTATCTGAGTTCGACTTAGCTCAGAAAGGACTATTTATTAATAGCCCAATAGCCAGGGCAACTATGGGACCTACAGTTTTATACAATCCATATAAAAAGAAAAGGTGTTAGCAACAAGAAAGAACGGCAAGTTGGTTCTTCCATGTTTCTTTTTGACAAGGAGAAAACTTTGGTTTCCTACAAGCCAAAACCCAATAAGGTAGTTGTTTTGCTATCTACTATCATTGATTTTATACACAAATAGATTTACCATCCAATGTTAAATTTTGAGTCTCAAAATATCAGCTGTTTTTGTGGTCCATTGTGGAGCGCTAGTGTAGTCCCATGTAAATGTAATGCAGTTTAAACCAGCTGTGGTTGCAGGCCACACAAACTAACAAAATTACTGGCACAAATATTCCTATTGGATGGTTTATCTATTGTAGGTTTATATAATCAATGCTACTATGCACTCTGGCATGAATCTGGAAACAATAAAACCTGACACCATTCAGGGGTACAATGCCACAAAAGGGAAACGCTGGACAAGATGTGCGGAGACACGTCCTGTAGCAGGAAAACGTCGTTGGCCACTCTTGAGTGTTTTACAGAATAATGAACATTGCTTTTGTGAACTCATACGTTATTTATTGCATGAACAACATACGTTTGGGACACAAACTGATGAAAAGAAAGCTCTTCATGAAGGAATTGTGTTAGCAATTGAAAGAACCACACATGAGAACTCAACTTCAAACGCCTAATTTGAGGAAGGAAACTAAAATCCAAATATGTGAAATTCTTGGAATACCAAACACCCCTGAAATTCCAAAAGGACCAGGACCACGAAAAACCCAGTAGCCCTAAGATGCATGACGACAACTTACTGCGGTCACAGCAATCACCCAATTTGTGGTCAACACCAAGCAACCTGCTGCGTGTAGTGTGACACATAAGTTTTCAATGATGCACCTAACAGAGACAACAACCTAAAAATGGTTCAAAATAAAAATAATCTTATTTCTTACCTATTTTACTTTGTATTCTTATGTATATTATTCAATAAAAAAAGTGTTGTATTTGACTTTTTGCCTCACTTTATAAACATGTTTTCACATTTTTTGAAAAAAATATGCCATTTCATATGCTTTATTTATCTTTTTTGTAATGAATTTTTATATTCTTAACACTATTTTTCAAACACCAGAGAGTTGGTTAACAAAGCTAAAATATTATAAATACAGAAAAGTAACTTTTACGGAAGTTAAAAAAAAAATGCATCACAGTCATAAAATTTACTACACATAAGTAATCGTGTAACAAAAAACACACATAAGTAATCTAGGGTTAACAATCATCAACATTCCTGTTGTTTGGGTGTAATAAATGTATAGCTACATCACTATGAATAGATATAACTCAAATACACCCATTGAAGATGAAGATCACATAACCAGGTTCTGTGAAGCTGGTTTTCCTGCCCTATGAATTAGTTCTTGTTCTATTTTCACAGACTGCAAGAACAGGTGCCAGCAGTCTCCCTCTTTTGTCTCTTCATCCCTCTCTATATATTTCTCCATCACAAGATAAAGAGACTAATAGCTAAGGTAATAGTACACCCAACAGTCATCGGAGCGCTTATTTGAAACTATTCATAGTTAGATAGCAGCACAGGCATCTCTCTACAGCAAATACATTAGTTTACTAATCTGATTTTGGTTTTCTGTCATATTAGTGCAGTGGTTTTTAACCTAAGGAATATGCTTTCCCCTGGGGGTTGGATGGCAGACATGGAAGGGCTATATGGAAATGTTATGAAAAATACAATATATATGTATTTAAAAATTTTATATATATTGGCAGAGCCGGCAGAGCATAATATAAGTAATACAATTAACCATTAAGGGTAAACAAAATCAGATGTAGTAATGGTAAAAAGAGTGCAAATAAATAAATATTAGTGAGATTAAAAAAGTAAAAGAAAATTAAAGTATTGAGCTGTAATATACTAAATCAATATCATTATATTTCAATCAAAATAAGTCAAATATAAATCCTTATATGAATAACTAATAAATTGTTGGTTAGGGTTAGGTTAAAGGGCACTAGGCCAGGAATTAGTATATTGGAGAGATAGGACATCAGCAAACTTACCTTAGAAGACAAGGTGTTAGTGAACTTGTCTTCTAAGGTAAGTTTGCTGATGTCCTATCTCTCCAATATACTAACTAATAAATTGTTAATTTTAGTTTGTGGGACATCTCTCTAATCATCATAAACTTGAATTTGTTAAAACGTTATCTAATGATAATTAAAAATTGTTAACACAAGTGGACTGTGGCAGAATATAAATATTCATGGTTGGAAAATTATTATAAATAAACTTCTTATCAATCAATTAAAAAAACATTCTAGGCATATATTTCGATATCCTTTCTAAAATCATTATCGCTTTAGACATTGAAATTAAGAAAATATTTATAACAATGAAACATAATGCATGCTAAGTATTTAAATGTTAAGTTTTGATTCTGCTTTTTAATAATGAGGGTAGTGTATAGTTATTTAATGAGTTTGAAATTCATGTGAACACATTTTTAAGTTACACTTTAACTGATTAATCACTAATTTTCTGTTTATTACAAAACCCTAATGGTTTTTTTTTTTTTTATAAAATTTTTGACTTTTATCAAATCATATTTATTTTCCAAAATATATGTCCACAGAACCAAAGTAATGAGATGTCTAAAGAGTCCAGATTCAAGGAGAGATTTGAAGACGACCTGCAACGGGTCAAAAAGGAAATGGGGGTTAAGGAGAACCAGATTGCAAAACTAAACGAACAGATTGGGGATTTTCAAGTGAAGGTGCTTCAACTGCAGGCAAATGTGAAGGAAATGAGGGTTAGTTGGAATAATTTTAATCAGACCTTAATTTATTTAAGTATTTGTCATCACTAGAAGTATACTTTAAAGAGTGTATCTATACCTTTTTTACGTTTGAAATGTACATAATACTGATTTAGGGGCTAGTTTAAGATTGAGTTGACTATTTTCAATTAAAATTGTCTTACATACCAAAAATAAAATGTGGGAAATATGAAAAAAAAATAATAATAAAAACTCGTATATGTGCACTATTTAAAATCATGTTTCAGTTCCTGCTGAAATGGCTTCTTTGTTAACACTGTGACCGAAACCCTACCCAGATTTACACTAACCGAAACCCCCGGTCTGTGAGACCTCATCAGATGACTGTAAACTTTTAGCACTTAATAGCGTTATTATATTTTTTCTGAATAACTCTAACAGGATTTAAATAATAAACAGAGTATTTTTAAACTAGTCAATTTTATTAAATCACACAAAACAAATTAAATATATAATAAAAATCCCTTTTTCTTAGGAAAAAAGATGATAATTTTTATAAATGTGAAACTTATATACGTAATATGTATGGTAAAAAGAAATATATTATAGAAAGGATATATTGAAGAAAGAGTGTGTTTTTTTTTTTTTTTTTAAAGAAAGGTGAGTTTTGTTGAAACTTATGTTTTTCTGATGTCTTCAACAGCACATCTCACACATACCTTTTTGCTGCACTCTAAACAAATCAGCTGCTTGCACATTATACACTTGTAAGCAGTTTTGCTTTTTTTCTGTGATGGACATTTTGAGCATGTTTTCCTTTTCTCCAAGCGATCGCTGGGGCCTGCTTCCTCACTCGGGCCTGTTGCTACATCTTGTTGGAAATCCTGCGGCAGGTATTCGCCCAAAACTTTCATGATATTTTCTCTCAACTCTCGTTGAAGACTTGGATTAGAGAGCCTTTTTTGGAGGTGGGGTACAGTTAGGTCGTAAGCTAGTTGCTTTACAAAATCAAAACGTGTCATCATTGGTGTGTCTTTGTATGACATGTATAAAATAAATGCGTTCACCGAAGCAATGTTCAACATTCTGTAAAATATAGCCAAAGGCCATCGCCTTGTTCTTCTACTGGAACAGAAGACCGCACACTTCATGTCAAGTAGGTCGACGCCAGCTTTTGTTTTATTATAATAGCAAATCATTTCCGGCTTCTGTTTTTCTTCATCAGTTTCAGTGCTATTATGCATTGTGGAAGCAAGAACAACAGCTTTGTTTTTTTTAGGTACAAAGCTTAGCAATGTGGTTTTGTCTCTAAAACCATAAAACGAGGATCTTTCTTCTCGATTTGGATTTGCCAAGAACTCTTGAGGAATAATTTTTTATCCTTTTTTACTGTACCTACGTAGTACAGTATTACAGATAAAAAATAATCTTTTTTAAGGGTTGGCAAACAATTAATTACATTGCACTAGTTAGTTTTACAAAGTGAAGGCCTACACACACAAACACACACACACACACGAACTCACGCACGCACGCACGCACACACACGCGCGCGCACACACACACACACACACACACACACACACACACACACACACACACACACACACACACACACACACACACACACACACACACACACACACACACACACGCACGCACACATGCACGCACGCACGCACGCACGCACTCACTCACACACACACACACACACACACACGCACACACGCACGCACACACACACACACACACACACAAGAAAAACTAATGAAGTTTTTAAATATTTGAGGGTCAATAGTCACAAGAAAATGAGCAATTTTAACAGTTTTTTGTGTTGTATGTATCTCTCTACCTTTAGTTTACTGGTGTGCTTCTCTCACTGTTTTCTTAATTTGCAGATCTAGTGCCTAAAAAATAACCTAAAATTGAATATTGCAACTACTTTGCCAGTTTTAAAAATACATAATTTCTTTTCAATAATTTTTTCTTTTTACCATCCACAATTGAAGAGATTCCAGAGACCTTCATTACTGGATGAACGTAAGTACCTTGGTTATGGGTAAAGTCATAACTATATTCAATCTCGCAATATGTAGAAATGCTATACAAAGCAATAACTTCTTAGACTTTAGATTCAGAAACGTCAGTTGAATATGCATTTACTGGTAATACACCCACATGTAATGTAGGAGGTTGCAAACCTCCAGCATATTCGTTAAGTCCATGCATAATCGCTCCAGCCTGTTCGATCTGGATTGTATAAGGTATTTCTACGTTCTTCTTAGGAAGGTTAGTTGATTGGTCGGAAACAAAGCTGTTTCCGTCTATTCCATCCGAACCAATCTTCAAATTCATAGCATGGCTGAATGGCTGTTTTGTTCCATAAAGGAAGTTTGATTTTGATTTAGTATTATAACTGCGATAATATGGGTATGGCTCTGAACATTTAAGAACGCATACCTGTGGTCTGTATTCCCACGAAATGGGTGGATTACCAGGCCCGTTAATCATGGTATAGATATTAATATCTTTCATCATATCTGGTAATGTAGGGCTGCCTACACGTACGTCTACGTTTTGACAATAATAGCTCTTCAGAGGTTTCTTGTTCCCAAAACATGCCGGAATCTGGTCAAACGAAACAGTACTTTGTCCCGTTGTCATAGTTGAGCCCCACAGTGCATCTATATCACATCCATCATCGGTTGGTAATTTACATCCTGTTACTATCATTGGATCGGATGCTGAACTATAATAACTCATATTCGTGCCGCCATATTTGTTATTTAATCCATGTGCATAAACACCATGTACTAATAAATTGGAGTTAACAGAATTTATCCCAGCACTGTTGGTTATGAAGGGTGTTCTAAAACCCAACGGTGTTACCATTACTCTAAATATTTTGCCTTCTGAGCCAATAGGGATATTGTTAAATTCAGATTCAGTTAAATAGTACGGCAAGGCATGACAAGGAATTCTAGCATAAGGCGTGCATACAAGAATTTGTTTCCCACTGTTTTCTGTTACTTCATCGATTGTAATGGATTTATATTGATATCCATAGCTGAAGGCAAGCCGTGTATGCATGAAAACAAGCTTACCCGTTTTGAATGTGGAGTTAGCCATTGTGATTATACTTCCTCCACTTGATGCTCCGGACCCTGCTCCAGGCTTTCCTTCTTCTACTTTTGATTTCTTTGCAGGAGGTTCGTCTTGCTGCATGTCGGTTTCCATTCGTCTAGCTCTCTTGATTCCACGTCCACCGACTTTCCACGGG